>JAKWBI020000239.1:0-66619 GCA_022664585.2 Zalerion maritima | reverse complement strand
AGGAATACCCTATAAGGTACCCGATCCAAGCTTTTAAATTTAATTTATAATAACGGGCTTCCTTTTTAAAAGCTATAGTTATTATAATATAGGCAATATATCCGTAAACCTTAAAATGTATATTTAAAGGCTTATTACCGTGGAATCTTTTAAATGGACTTTATTATTCGCGGTTATACGTAGGGATATGGTTAAAAAGGTAAACGGTTAATTTAATAATTTCGGGCCAAAGTTTTTTAGGAAAACTTCCTTTTATGGTTCGAGCTTTTTATTTTACCAATCCACCCATCCTTTTTGCCAGCCCGTTTTGCGCTTAAATATATGGCGCAAAAACCTCGATACGGTGTCCTTTTTTTTCGATTATCTTTTTAACTCTGGAATATTAAATAATAATTTCGTTATTTAACTTAATAACCTTAATAGGAAATTAATATTAAATTACCTATATTTTAAAAAAGTTTTTTAAAATTTATATTAAGGTATTGTTTTTACGGTTTTTAAGGTAATAATCCCAAAATATTCCCGTATACCTATCGGTTAAAAGAAATAAACTTATATTATTATTATAGCCCTTTATATAATTATAAAAATCCAGCGCTATATGCTTGCCCGCCCTTTTAATTAATACTCGTTGGGATTGTTAAATTTATTATTTGGCTTTATTAATAATGCATTATTAGTATTCCGTTATAATAGGCCCTTTAATTTTAACATTAATTAAATAATTAATTAATCTTTAAAGTGGCTCGGGACCTGGGTAATTTAAATAAAGGTATCATTTAAATACCTTTTAAATATATAATTTCCGCAAGGCGTATAATATATATAAGTTTTATTTTTTTTTTAAAACCTTATAGTATATAAAAAAGGTACCTTATATTGGGCCCGAGTATATATAAAAAAGGGGTATATATTTTAAAATAAACTGATTATACTGGTTAAAAAATTATACTATAGGTATTTTATTAAAACGCCTAAGGCAATTATTACCAGGGCTTTAATCCCACCAATAACCTCGTATACGTAAATTATAAAGGAATATAATATTATATATAAAACCGGGGTAATACATAATTTTTAATAATATTAATATTCGGCTAATATATCGGGTAAAGCCAGGGGTTTATACCTTAATAAATACGGTTCCGTATTCCCGAATAAAAACTTTAAAATCCCCTACCCAAAGGTAATTACCGTAAATGGAGCGGTAATAATTATAAAAATGTAATTTATTAATAAAAATATCGAGATTAACCCTTAAATCCAAAATAATTAAATTTCGAAAAAAATATTCCTCGGCGTTTTGCGTTTTATCCCCTACCATATAAACCGCCATTTAATATATTAATTAATTTTCGTTTAATTCCTTAATACATTTAATAAAAAAAGGGATAATTAATTATTCCTTATATTTAAATTGGTGGTTTCGAATATTAGCGTGGAATTTTAATAAACCCTTTTATTTTTAAAAACGGCGCTTGGGGTAAAAATATAAGCACCTTTCGGGTTTGTAAAAATAACGCTGGTAGAAATATTATAATTTATTTCTGCCAGGCGCTCGGTCGCTTTATTTTAATCTTGGCTTCGATTTTACTCGTTTTTTATTAGGGGACTTATCGATATTACCCTAAAGATCTTATCCGCGTTTTTTATCTCCCTTATGGCCTTTTTATAAATAAAAGGCCCCTTTCCTTACACGGCCCCTATTATCCGCCTTTTCTTTTAATAATTAATCTTTAAAATCGTTTATTACGGTTAGGTATTTAAGGGTATTATTAAAAACCCTGGATTAATAAAACGGCTTATAAAATATAATCCACGAGGGTTTAATTTGGCGTATAATGGCCATAAAGCCGCGTAACCATATTTAAGGTCGTATGGTAATTAAATATTACCGTTTAATAAATTTTACTATAATATTAGTTTAATTTTAAAACCACGTATAAAAATCTTATAATTAATACCTTAATAGTATAATGGTTTAAAAATATAGGTCTTCCGTTATATTTTCTATATATATTTTATTAAACTTAACGTATTTATAAAGGTTAAAATACCAAATTTATAAAAATTCGTTTAAATTATAATAAGCATTTTAATAAGGTATTATTATAATCTTTATAATCCATACGCGAAACTTTCGAATAAGCTTTTTTTATTCCTTATAATATATACGCTTATAATTATAACTCGTAATAAAAAACTGGTACGCCTTTTGGTATTTTAGGCTAAATTCGAGAAAATTAAAAACTGGTTTAATATAATCGCTTATTAAAATATATATAGGCGCGTTATTTTACAAATTAAAAAGGCCAGCTAACGCTTTAATAAATACCACTGGGTTTCCCACGATAATTTAGGTAAACCTTTATAAATTCCCCTATGGGAAATTATTATAATTAGGTATATAGGGGCTATTAAGAAGTAATTTGCCCTGCGTGGAAGGGTCGATATTAAACCATAGGGCGGAATCGATGGCCCTGGTGCGGAACTGTTTATCCTAGGTCTCCCATTTAAAGGAAGTGTTTAAAATAATATCGCTTATATTGGCAATAAAGGGGTAATTTAGCGGAATTATATAATCGATCTTAAAAAAGGTATATTATAATTCGGCGGAGTTAATTAGACTTTTAATTATTAAATATAAGAGGTTAAATTAGGTTATTTATAAAGATGGCATAATAAGGTTAATTGGTGGTTATATAAGTATTATTATTATGTATTGGAAGGGCATATAGGGAAGCTATTTATAATATTATTATTACCCTTATTACACCGTACACATTTATAAGTTATATACATAAATGTACCTATTATGTACAAGATACGCGATAACGTATTTTACACCATAACATACTAAATACGCGATAGCGTATTTAGTACGCATTGGCGCCGTAAATACGCAATGGCGCAGTCGATACGCAGTAGTGGCGTATCGAACACGCAGTAGTGGCGTATCGAACACGCAGTGGCGTATCTAACAGGTAAGACATGTCAGATCTCAGAACTTCATTCCCTTTCGGGTATTGTATAAAATAAAAACATATCACACTTTTTCCTGAGTTTACTGTGCTATTGAGTTGTAACCGCCACCGTGGTATTCACTGAATTTTTGGGGATATGAGACAGATGACAGTCCGCTAGGTCTATAGGCCCCTGTTTTCGTAGGTTAGATCCATTCCATCGAGTTTCAGTTTTGGTTTGTATTGTTTCTCACCTCCTACCCCTCCTCCACGTCTAAAGTCGAATGCTGTATTCGCATCTGCCTGGCTTACTCTCACGCCAGGGGACATCCCCACTTTGGGCCCATACGCATTCGGCGTGGCTCGGGGCTGGTTTGCTGGCCTTTCAAAGAAATTGTCTCTTTGTTGGCTCATCCTTGGTGTGCCAGAAACAAGGCCAGGAACTGCTGATAGTCCTATGCCTCCAGCAGGACCCACTCCCCTGCGGTGGTTTGACGGCGTCCCGGAGATATCTTTCGCAGGTTAGTTGGTACTAAGGGGCTTGAGATATTTGAATCATGGCATACTGGAGACTCGGGGCTGTGGCGGCGGCCGTCCCCAGTCTTGGAGGCCGGCTTTGGTATTCGTCCCATGTCCTTGGGAGGCATGGTTGTTCAGGTGACTTCGACCGTGCGGCATTCTACCCGCATGCCCTGTTTCCATATACTGACCATCGCTGCTGCCACCGTGTTGCCGGGAGTTTTGGTATATATGTTGATCCTGGTGGCCATGAGATTGTGAAATACTATTGAGGGTAGAGTCGACGGCGTCGGACGCAGCGACTTCCATCTGGTTCATCATAGCCTTTTTCTTGAGCCTGTCGTAGAGTTCTGTGGCTTGAAGCAGTGCCCTGTGTTTTTCTTTGAACGCATTTTGCAGCTCCCCATTTTGCTTGGTCAAGTCTCCCTTCTCCTGCACTAGATCTTGAAGTCCGTTAGCACTCGCTATCACCCTTCAAGAACTCGGGTGCGGGATGTTGTCTCACTCGTGATCTGGTTCTGGAGTTGCTCGATCTCCGTGTTTGCGTCAGCCATGGTTTTGTCAAGATACGAGTTGAGGGACGTGTATTTCTCCGTCAGAGCCTTGGCGACGCGCTCTTGGTACACTCTAAACATCTCTTGGTTAGCACCGGTTGCTTCATATGCTCGTAGGCCGGGAAGAGTTAGGGCTGCTATGTTGATGCTTCCGTACATTTCTTGAGTGGTTTGATAGGCCCAGAAGCTCATTGCCCGCCCGGTGCATTCCATGATGATGTTGGGGCTCAGGCCGCTCAGGACGCTCGTCTTGTAGTCTTCAGTTGGATTCAAGCTGTTAACTGGATAATCTCCAGGACTTGTCAGAATAACTCCGCACGCAGGGCAGACATTGCGGTCACGGCGAGGGTCCAGGCCCAAGCGGTTGGCACAGTCGAGGCAGAATATGTGACTAGGAGGGATTGATGAAGGGTTAGCTCGGATTGTTGCTCTTCTATCTGGAATGGCACCTAGTGGCCCTATTTACCTGCATGTCGTCACCAGCGCCTGGTCTGTTAGGGGTCGGCGACAGTTGAGAGAGTTGCATCTCAGCACGTTGTCCATTGTTGTAGCGATTTAGACTGCCATCGAGCTGTTGGGTTTCCCTTTTAGTTCTGCCGGGAAGGTTTATGGTTCATCTTGGCCAAAGAATATCCTTGCCAAATACTTGGGCCCCTGAAAGAAATCAAGAATCAACACGAAGCAATTTCCTCGCCTTGAGTCGTATGGGAAGGAGCCCTTGCATAGAGCTGCAACCAGAAAGAACGTGTGTGCCAGGAAGAAGGTAAAATCGACTGAACAAGGTAGATACTACAAAGCACACACTCCATGTCGAACACCGGGGCAGGCGCTCCTGACACAACTGGTCACCCCCAGGAGTAAGCAAACCCAACACTTTCCGTCTTCATAGTTCCGGTGGCTAGGGCACTCCTTCCTTCAACTACTTATCTGGCCTACCCACCTTCCAAGTCCTACAATAGACGTATGGCGGACCTGAAGATCGGAGTTGTACCAGCCTAGGCCCTTCAGATGTAGCCTAAGTAGGCGGGCTCGCTCAGAGTCATGCAGTCCGAGTCGTCACGGTGCTCTCCAATGCGGTCCTCCGGGTTCTTCCCGCCCGTCACCGCAAGGGAGGTTCACTCACCATCAGCGATGCCAACGCCTTTTGCTAATTCACCTCTCGAAGCTTAAGCTCGTTTGTTTTAGGCCCGTCGGTAGGACTCTAGGCGGGGTCAAGGTTCTGCCCACATCTTTGGGACGAAGTTGTGGACGGTGAGGAGGGATGGGGAGAAAGCCTTCCGTACCCGGCAAATAACCAGAAGGCGCAGCATGGACTGATCCCAGCCATTTTTATGATATCCATCAGTATAGCAATTGTTTACCGAAGAAGTACCAGATCCTAGCGTGTAGTAGGACTTCTACTAAGGACCCTGGCTCTCTTGCAGACTGGTGAATACCCAAACTCCGAGTTCGGGCTGCATGAAGAAAAGCCGACCCGGTAGGGCTAGAGTTTCTAGTGCTCTGGTGTCTATAGGCGAAAATATACAAGGTTCCCCGCTTCTCAAGTGTGAGGCTGTTCGAATTCAAGGCGCATCTCTTGAGGGGTACGATGGATAGGGTTGCTGCATTCATATGAATGGTGCAGGTATTATATCCATGGACGGCGGACATGAATTAGGAGTGTCGCAAACCAACTACTCCAGAATAGATGAACCTTGTGGGGACTTGGCTCCGAAGACCACTTAACCTTGGTCCCTGTTACCTGTACCAGTAAGTGTGAGGATAGCATCCCCGAACTATAAGCCATATCAACTGTTCGTTATCAACTATCAGATCAAGTCTAAATATCCCACAAGCTTAAAACTTTGTTCTTGCCCAAGCCTTGCTTACGACGGCTCGTAGAACAGGTATCAGCCTTACTGTTGTGTTTTTTGTCCTAAAATATCTATATCTGTTAGTTAATGCTTGGCCTTGCTAGCAAAAGAATTGTAGAGCATAGACGGTACTTTCCATTTGCTATCAAAGATAGGTAGGCAATCCAAGGTTGCTTGTTATGCAAGTGGTGTATATACGCCCTTTTCGAATGTTCTGGTACGGAAGGCACTGATCTCCAATGAATTATGCGATAAAGCTGTGTGTCGTGAGTCTGGATGGTCCTAGTCTTGGCTCTTCGATGTCTTTTTTTTGCAGACCAGCCTGGCGGGAGGTGCAGGCTCGAACGGCCTGAAACAAGTTTCAACAAGACGGAAAGAAAACCTGTGGTTGGGAGAGCACGCTTTGTCATCGCTACCGCCGCTGCCATGCAGTAAATCCCATCCCTACAGTAGGTGCACACTTGCCTTAGGTGCTTACAGGTTCACACATATGAACGGAATAGATAGAAGTTCTGGAGACTCGGTAGCGACTAAGCGACTGCCTTATTGAGTCCCACAACCCCGCAAATTCTTCCCTATGTGTTCCCTAGGGAGTTACGCGGCAACTAGTCATACGCATCAACTCACCAATAATAATTTTCATGAAGACTAATGTAGGCGAAGCTTCACTATTCTAGTCTAGTCATCGTGTGCACATTCCCCTCCGATACATGAGCCTCCGAGGGTGTCTAGTAAATGTCATACTGAACCGTACTGAAAGCCTGTCGACCAGTCCTTATCTTCCACAAAATCGCAAAGGACGAGAAAAGTCATGATATTCCTTGTTTGCATGTGGTTTTCAATGCCGAAAAAAGAGAGATACTTGACAGGCATTGAAAAGGTACAACTAAACTTTAAAGAGAGTACATGTGGGGTTTAAAAGCGAATTATAGCGAAGCCACAAAGAATGAATCCGTGGTTATCATGAGACATCAAAAATGATGGTTTCGGACCGGATGGGAATGAATTATGACTGCTAGTTACTGCACACCTAGACAGAGGATATGTGGCTTTTACTATACCTTTGCAAGGACTAGTATATGGCAGTATCCATGCCATGTGATAACCAGTCGTGCCTGAAGTGTAAATGAGCTTGAAGCCTCAGGTCAGGTCATGTTCTTATCCGGAGCAGATGTGTGATAGTACGCACTAAAGGCTGTCACAGTGTAAGCTACATAGGAAAAGAATCGTTTGGTGGATGCGATGACGATGCTCGCCGTAGAAATCGAGGCAGCATGATCCGACAACTAGAGCGTCTGCATACCCCGCACGCGAAGTCCACCTTTTCTTGGCATCATTCTTTCGGGGTTGTTTGTCTTGCAAGGATGTCGCTAATCATAAGCTTGTCGTCTGGACCCCTGTCCTTGAACCACCACACAACCCAGAACCCTTGTCATGCTTTTGCAGCGTCGCGGGCCGAAGAGCCAGATTGTGCCAAAGTCACACCAAAGAACTAAGCCAGTATATATAACCCAGCCAATCACAATGCCTCATCTGGAGCGAGCGAGATTCTTTTCCAACGAGGGCTCCTCCAACTACCATGACCGCGGAGAATACTTGGTTTGGATGCTGGTGCCATCGGCAATATGTGCTCTCGGAAACTGTTGGACACCGACATTCTTCATTCCAACTTTGTATGTAAAGGTAGGCAGGGTTATGTTACGTTGGGGAGTATTGAGAAGGAGAAAAGAAGAAGAGAAGAAAAGAAGAAAAAAAAAGTTGCCTGGCGTGACCATCTCACATTGAAAGCTAGGCGGACCAATCTTGCCTCAAAGCCGGCCGGAAAATTACACACTCCTTGTGATCAAACCAATCCATGTTCCTTTAAATCACAGGCACCTACGGTTATTCCCCAGATCGTAAGATTGGCATCGACTGTCACCATCCTGTTTGTTGCCGAAGCAATACTTGCCACGTAAAGAAGAAAAAGGTTGCAGTGGTATCTCATTTGCATGTCAAGAGCGAAGGGGAAAAAAAAGAAAGAAAAAAAGGAATTGGCTATATACACCACATCCAGGCATCTGTAATATACCGCGGATAAGACGGTTGTGAAAATGTGAATACATGAATCGCAAATCGGGAATAAGAGGTGTGATTGCTACATGAAACCAAAAATCAAAGGTATTCTTCCAAACCGCCCATGCCCGTTCAGCCATGACCCAACACCCGAATGATTCGACGCTGCCTCCCCCTACCTGGTATCGTGATTCGTTGCCTGAAGCCATGTCCCTGTCCATCGCTTTTACCGTTCTAGAAACCGAACCGAAAGCAGAAACCGTAACTCGCATTCCTCATGATTTTTTTTTCTCGTCTCTAGCATTCGTTCGTTGATGTCATCGTAACAACTCCCTCCGTAGTGCCGTCTCCGTTTCACCTATTCATTGGACAAACCCAAAGCTTCCGTCCATGGTTGTGGGATTACCCATTATTGCGTCGTACCCCATTGGCATCATATCTTCGGGGCCATATGTCTGTCCAAAATCAACGTCCTCCGACGGTTGGCCGCCTGGACCTCCTGGGTTCCAGTACTGTAGATCATCCACGTCCCAAAGACCGTGTTGATCGATCATTCCCGCCATGAGGCCCTCGGCCTCAAACCCAATGGGGCTCATGTGAAATTCGCCATCCGTCACCACCAAACCAGCGCTGGCAGTGTCTATCGCCTGGAGACCGGTAGAGTGGGGAGTCTGAGACTGAGTAGCGCGCATTCTATTTCTACTGCTACCTGCCACAGAAACAGGGCTCACTGACCGATTAGCCTGCTGGGCATGCATGTTGTGAGCGGCCTCATACATGCGCCACACTACTTCTCGTGAGCGACGGGCAGCAAGAGACCAGTCCTCCATAGCCTCGAGAAGCTCCAGAACAGTCTCAAGCTGCTTGTACCAATCTGGAACGCAAGGGCTGCTGTACTGCCAAAAGAGAGAGACGAGAGGAACCATAGCGGCCTGGTAGAGAAACCAAACTGCATTCCAACCACTCATCTGGTTGCGAGTCCACTCGCGAGCAATGTCATCAATGGTCTGCTTGGCAAGATCCCGGCAGACATCAACAGCAGCGACATCTGGCTCAGCAGCGTGGGTGCTGTTGGCGCTAGCAAGGCTCAAGAGGACCGGGCGGTGAAGAAGCATGCGGAGGTTCTGATATCTCCACTTCATGATGCAACGGGCGATATAAAGAGGCTCCGCACATGGGTCTGTCGTCCTCAGAAGCCAGGGAAGACTTCTATACCAGCTAACGAGCTGGCCATCAAAGTTGCAGCGGTCCTCGGCGGGGAGAAGAGGAGAGATGGCGAGCAGGTCCTGGATCTGAGTCGCAATCTTGCAGAACTTGATGTTCTCAATCAGAGGGAGAACACCTGCGTGCTGAGCGCTGTCACGGGAGGCACCATTGGCTGCCGTCACGTTGCCGATACCAAACTCCGGAGGGCGGATGTTGATGGCAGGACCCCATCGCCCAAAAGATGGCCTACCCATCGTGGTTGTAGCCCAGGTGTCGAGGCAGAAAAGACTCCACCAAGTCCTCCTTCTAGTCTCGGCTGCTACGGCTACTTCGTTGCTACCTTGTGCCAGACTCTCGCGATGGAGGCCAAGGGCACTTGCCATTCGGATGGCGGCACCAAGCACAGCATTGGCCATGTTAGGCCTGTTGGTATAGTGTAGATAGTAGCCACCGATGAGGGCTAGCGCTTGGACCGACTCAATATGGCTGCTTCCGAAGGCGTCCATGGGAAGGTGTTCCATGGCGCGGTTGTAGTAGTTGACATGATTGTAGTCTTCTGACTTCATGGCGACGATGCTGCCCATTGCGAACACCATATTAAGGAGGGCGAGCCAAGGAGTATCGAAACGTTGACCCTCGAGGTAATCGGCCCGGAAGGCAGCTTCGTCAAGCATGGGGACAAAAACATGGATGCGCTTGAAGTAGGCGTCAATCAGAGTCTGTCCCTTCCAAGACCATGGAATGCGCTGCGGATCCTTCGTCCCCGTCGTCCCCTGTCTTAGAGACGGATAGTTGTGAGGCAGGTCGGACGTCGCCAGGGGAGTTGCCATGGCTGTGCGAAGGCCCGGTTGCACTTTGAGCATGACCATAAGAGCCGCTTTGATGGAAGATGCTCCGAGATAGGATGCTTGCCTGTCCACAGAGAGCGAGAGAGCGTTGACGTCGTCGGCCTCCAGTGGAATGGGATCCTTTCCCCTTCTCTCCTCGTCCCACTCGATGTCCCTGCTGGGCATCTGCTCTAGACTGGCAAGGCTAGCCTCTGGTTCATCGCCGCTCATCGAAGACGTATGTAGCGGAGGTGATGGGAGAGTGGTAGCGCCGTCGTCTACCGGATGCTCGAGGATTCCTAGAAGTTCTTGTCGGTTTAGTGGCAGAAGCGACTGCACTTCGTGGTTGGGGTAGATTCGCTTGAGTATTGACCGGCACTCCTCGAGGGACTGCGAAAGAGCTTCGAGTGTTTTCCTTGACGGTATTACCCGTTGCCGGTGCTTGTCGTAAAAACACCTCTTGGGAGCCCGGCTAGAAAGACATTGGCCACATGGTTGCTGGCCATCACATCGTCTAAACACGAAAGTTAGATGCTTCCATTCATCGCGTTCAGAAACCCTGGAGGAAAAGAAGAAAAAGCCTACATTTTGCGCCTCTTGCACTCGGCACAGGCATGAGGAGTGGTGATTCTTTTTGCATTGCTAGTTACGCCTGTCTTAGCAGAGTCGGACAATTCCGATGTCTGCTTCCTGGGCGTAACGCCCTGGAAAGTGTGGAACATCCCACCCTGGGTGGGAACCGGAATGGCAGGTGCCATGTTGGGATGGCTAGACGATGGTACGGATACTAAGACAGTGAAGGTGTGGGGAAGTGGTAGGTAATATGAAGGCGTAGGGAGAGATGATGGGTTGAGTTTAGCCTCTTGTGATGATGGTGCAATCTCCCTTGACCCGAGGAGAAGTGGGCATGCGGTGGTGGTGGAGAATAGACGACGAACGGGTGCCTGTTTATATAAATATAACATTTCAAAGATGCGCAGGCTCTATTCCCAAGCCATGGAGAGGAACGATGGCAGATGATTTGGAGAAAGGCAAATAAAGTGTTATTGCTAGGGCTTGAATTAAGTTGGAGTATTGTGTAAATAGTCAATGCCGTGTGGCCAGGTACATGCCTCCAAGGGTGGGTATTCTTTTTCTGGGGTATCCCATACAACTGGATGACAAGCCCGGCATGTTCGGTACCTCCCCAGCTAATGACGGGGGTTAGGCGACTTTCCAGGTACAGCTTGGTCTCTCCCTCAACTCAGGTACGCCGAGGGAGTGGCGGTTTTCTTTTTGGCCGAGAGCAGTCCGGATAGTCTTGGTGGTGGGTTGGGACCTATATTATTAGCGCGGCCCGCTATAACGCCAGAATCAGAGGTTTATTGCTTCTTATTTTTCACTTGGTCTTCTCCCATGCCCCCTAGTCGTAGATTGTTTTTAGTTGACCGTAGCTTAGAGGGAGAAGGGATGCCGCGGAGCTATCTCATCGAGGCCTCGAGATGTAAGAACAAAAGAAAAAAAAAGAAAACAAGAAAGAAAAAAGACCAGGACCAAAATGCCCAGATTGTATTAGCGGGAAGGTGGGTGGTGAGGGCGGTAGGTACTGTAGGTATTCTGTCATCCGTGAGGGGAAAGAAATGCGGAGAAGGGCTGCAGCGCTAGAAACAAAACTAGAGTTGGAACGGAAGGGAAATGTCGCGAACCAAAGACTCTCGGGTGGTCCCATGTGGAGCATGTGAGAAAGCGCTGGGCCGTGTGTGGTGGCGCTGGCGGTGGATGGGGTCGAGATGGGTGATGATGGATCAGCATGGGGATGGAGTCGGCTCCTCCAGAGAGATCTCCTTGGCTTCTCTTTCCCCCTCCATGAGGGCCATTAGGGCGGATGAAAGGGACTAGGGGGTCGTGGTTGTTCCCCAGCTTTTCGAGGCCTCAAAGCTGCAATAGTACACCGTGAAGTCTGCTACTGTCCTGGGTAGTCCACTCATGACCACTCAAAGCAGTGATGGTTAATATACAACATGCAGCTAGCGTGTTATGCCAGGTACTAGTGGTACGGTCAGCGCGAAGCGAGGTACACAGATAGACGGCTCTAGGTACAAGAGGGAACAACCTACCCGAAGCTAGCTCTTCTATAGCATCCACTGTCTTTCCTCTTAAAAGGAGAGGATTATAGTGGGAGCAAATCCGGCGGAAGGCGGCAAGCTAGGCTGGCTAAGGCTTGAGGGGTAAAAAATACTATACGAGGAAGAAAAAGGGACGGTCCTAGAAGGCCCTCGTATTCTTTGACTTTTTACACGACACACGGTTCAGAAAGGCTTGTAGCCAGATACGTGATGGATCTGTGTTCTCGGCGGTCGGGAAAAGGATGAGTGATCATTTCTAGCACCCATAATGCAGAAGATCCCGCCACTCGATGTATAACCTAAGCAAACACTCCGCACTCAGTACTGTGCAGGAAGGTGGTACTGCCAGGGAGGGAGGAAGGTACTGTACAGTCACAGCCTCGAGCTCTTTCCTTAGGACCTCCTGCAACTTCCAAGAGTGGGCTACTGGCGAAATTGTGGGGAAATCATACCCCAACGGGCGGAAAGGCGGTTGCGCCATGCGTCTGTGGGGTCGATTCGGAGAAGCCACCCGCCCGCCACCATCACCATCGGCGCCCTAGCCATCATACCAGGCTCAGAGCTTCATCGTCTTACTGACAACTTCCTGCGTATAGGATACAATTTCACATATGGACGTTGCCGAAGGCAATCTAACCCCAGTGTTGCTCGAAAGACTTTTACATTCCAGGAGCTTTTAAACTACATACATCCGAGACGTGGGACTTGGGACGTGGCGAGCTTAAGCGCTCTTGGCATGGCACTCTATCTAAGGACTGACATATCAGATATCGTCAGGCACTTCGGACACAATTAAAATTATTGGGTGAAAGCGGCGTTTAGGAGAAGCATAAGTCTTAAAGTGGGCGGTGGCCACGATCGTGGGTTAGTACCACAGCGGGGCCGTCGGATATTCTTCCCAGCGCACCGGACGAGACGAGAGAGTGGAGAGTGGAGAGTCAGCACCGTACAGCACATGGCATCATCATCATCATCTACTGTGTACCATGTGGCTTATTGCGGGTAGCTGTTTCAGGCTCTTGCAGCAGGCTGTATTTTAATTAACAGATGTACTACCCGGGTAATTCAATCGAGCACACTACCACTCCAATGGTTTGTGCTACCTACCTACTGGGCAATTACGGTTGCACGTATTGTATGCACATACCATAGGCGCTATGAAATCCCTACAGCAGATACCGGAACACTAGAAGGGATGGGATGATAATGACCCTATTTAATGTACAATTGTCATTACCTCTTGTCTCGTCGACCATCTCTACAATGATGTACCATATTACGAGTTCTGGCGAATGCTGTGCACGGTGGGATGAGAACGCGATTGGGTATCTCGCTAGCATTGACCACTCGTTCACCTGTTGTCTTCTAGACAATACCAAACCTTCGGTTTTCTTCCTGCCCCTTGGCCTGCATGTGCGTACGATACCTATCAATACACACTCACTTCCTTCACACTCTAACAAGACACTGCAAAAGTAGTAAACGAACCCTGCCGCTCCCGCTACTAAACACGTGCCTGGGTGGTTTGGTGGTGGATCTATTCTCGGTCATCTGATATCGACGGCCACTAGGGATACACATACACGACGCAGAGGCACGTGTTAGTAACGGGTTCACATCTACAAGTATCCCGCCGGGCACGGCAGCGGATATTGAGTTTAATATGCACCGTTAGAGCTCTTCGCGGCTCCTCACACCCTCGTTGGACGGCCAGAAAATAATTTCGGAAGTGCTGGTGGGTCATGAGGTACTCATCCAATAGTTCATTCATCCCTCTTTCCAACAGTGGTGGTGGTGACCGTTTCCAAATTCTCAGAGGTGGAAGGCTTGGCTTTGAACTGTATGTAGCAGCATCGATCCCGCCACTCGTCTTACATACTTTGAGTTGACACCGCCGCTGCGAGTTGGGGAAAGTCAAGAAAGCAACTTTCCCAGATCGGCGATCGGCTCCGCATTGATCAACTTTTGTGGGACACACTAAAATTAAACCTCATCGTTCTTATTTTACATCTTTCGCGTGGCTATCACCGTCCACTTCCAACGGCGTGTTGATATATTAACAATGCACCACTCGCCGACCACCCGTCTGATTTTGTGTGTGATGGATATTGGGGTGGTGTGCCACAGACTACCAGAGATCTCCGACTCGGATTTAAAATTCCTCCTGCGACGGGATGCAATTTGGCATCATCATCCTGTACAAACGAACTAGTCCGTCCCCAGCCGATACGCTTCAATTTTTTCCTGCATGCCGCTGGTAGCATTGGATTAATAAATGTACTTCCTGTACTACACTCATACATGCTTTCTTTTTCTTATTCTTCTTCTTCTTTTTTCTTTTCTTTTTTGGCCTCTCATCCAAGTCCCATGCATCACTTTGAGTTGCGCATTGCGGGATTTTTTATCTTGGGCTTGCATTTTGGCACCACCTAATGATGAATAAATTTATGCGTCTAGGCGCAACACGAGCCTGACGAGGCTTTCTGAGGGAGGTGGGCAAGCATAGAGAGAAGATTAACAATCTTCCTCACATACATTGCCTAATTACTTACCAGATTGATACTTGGTTCCAAGGTCCCTACTGTGGGATGGTCCCTCATAGATATGAGACCGGATACCCGAGGCACAAGATCCCGTTGGGTCTCAAAAGTATTTGTATATGGAAATACGTGATTCCCGAGGCCTTAGTACGGCCGCCCAGGGCCGACTTGGTTTCCGACAAGACGTATCGGCTGGAACAACCTAGTAGCATGCCGGATCTCCCTCCAATTACATCATCGCCGGCTTTTACTATTCCGCGTATATTAGTTACAAAGGCTGTACGGTAGTATGTTTACGGCTTGCTCAATACCCCATGCCGAAGCCGTTCGCAACTCCTGTCCCCGGCTGCTGTACATGACTGCATACTACTGTTGCATGGAACATGGCTCTTTCTTCTGCAAGGGCCTACGGTCCGACAATGTCCCCTTCCTCTCGCTACAGCATCCCTGCGTGCTATGTAAGGAACTTGCTCGTCGAGTGGACAAGATTGCTACCCTTTCTGCATATCGACAGCAAGCCACTCTCGACTCAGAGGATTGATTGAAGGGAAATATCAAGAGTCAGCCTCTCACGGCTCGCGGAGCTCTCTCCACACTTCGCCCTCCAATTGACGCCCTCCCTTCATTCCCCAAGCACTGCATCAGGCACGAGGCACCTGGAAGGGGGGGCGGGTCTTTGAGGCTTGAATGCTTGCCCGTGTTTTTCTTTATTTCCGATTCGGCGCCACGAGCAGAGAAGACAGTTGGTCCTAAAAACCTCTCTCTGGCCTGTTACTTTTCGGTCACTATATCCAGTGCCAGTCGTGGAAGTCAAGTCTAGTTGGTTACGCAGCCCGGATCTACACGTTTCCGGTGCCGGTGATGCATGCTACCCTGCCATTGCCTTTTTCTTTCGCCATTCACGGCTTATGAGCCGCTAGTCACTCCTGCCCCATACTCTTTCAAATATCCCCGCGAGGACCCCTCCCCTGGTCGACGGGGAAGCCCTTCCTGGGACTCGACCACCCTGGAAGCTGAACGCCACCTACTCAAGCCCACTCCCCGCTCCCGAGAATGGATAGTTGCCCCTGATTTGATTCTGTTCACACCACCATCAGCAGCACCAAGTATCATGTCTTATCCCACCGTAGCTACCGGTCTTACGTAGCTGCATAAGATACGACTGATTCTAGACGGCTGAGTGCTGCGGAGGTACAACTTGAAGTGTCCAGCATGTCTCTATGCGCCACTGTCTCTATCTTTAGCAAAATAATGTACAGTAGGTCGTAGTTCTAGCCAAGCGTACTGGCTAGCCCCTGGCCGCCAAGTAGATCTGCTCTTGCAGCCAGGTACATACTTGATGGCGATGGGCTGTACGAATATTTGCCTCTCACTACCTCCATTTGCCTCCCCTCAGGCAAATTATGGCTTCTATAACCGAAGTACCTGGCACCGGCTGCCGATCCCGTCGAATATGCAAGTGTTGTCGATGGGTATGTACTGTTTTGTGATGATCTTGATCATCTCCTGCGCTACCATGCCTCCAACCAGGGACGATATATTGTGGAGCTCACCTCCGGCTGCCCTGGCCACCTCTCCCGCCACGTCAGCCAGTTGTTCGGCTGGAACCTTCGGTAAGATGCTCTTTATCGAGGCTAGAATCTGTTCGGCAGACAGTTCTGCGTCATGACATGTCGCTGACAGGGCAAGATATATTGGAATTAGCGTTCCCTCACTATTCATGGACAGCTCGGACTCTATATACAGCCGAGCCGTTAGCACTTTCCCCCTCGAGCAAAAAAACTAGCCGCGCCGACTTACCGACAACTTTCTGGAGCAAGTTCGGATCTTTATCAGCCGAGTTGATGAGCTTTGCGAAAGCAGCATTCTTGCAGAACATTTCTACTTCTTCCATGTCGATACCTTCGCCCATGCCAGGCATGGTGCATCGCGCGATATCCATAACCTCGTTGGCATCCCGCTGGGCCTGATCCTTGTAAATTCTCTGGAGACGAACGTACACGTCCGACTGTGCCTTCATGTCTGGCACGCTGCCGGGGACTGGCAGGCGCTGGTGCTTTTCGTAAAAGGCTTTGATGGCGGCGGCGATCAGCCAGAACCTTGAGCGGGCTTCGGACTGAAGTTCTTGTTTGAGCAAAGACTCATCCAAAGAGGACAAATGACTTACGGGGTCGAGTGGCTGGTACTCGAATACTTCTCTTAGCGAGCTTGGCAGCGGTTTGGAGCCCAGACTCTTGAGAACCGCACCTGCGGCCTCTTCAAAGTTCTCCTCGCCTCCCTCGGAGTTGTCTCTCCTCATTCCGCTCTCCACCATCTTGCGGAACTCCACCTTCTCCTTGTACGACCCCGGGTTCTGGGAGCCGTGCGATTCTCGCCACTTCTCGAGGAAGTGGAGTAGGATTGCGACGTAGGGGATATGGCCATGCTTGTGATTGTCGAGGTTGTCCATATCATGCGTCAGGTCCATTGCAAAGTTCTCTAGTTCTGGCCATGGGTCGAGTATCCTGAGGTCGGTGGTGGCGGTGGTGTCAGGGTGGGTATCGACTATGGGGAAGGTACCCTGGAGGTCTATTCGAAAGTACGAGTAGAAGCCGGCCGAATGGATCGAGACTATCGGCGTTCGGTGGAGACGGCCGTAGTTCTCAACCAGCGCCACATGCTCTCTCTTTGCGGGGAACGTGAATAGTATCATTGTAAATACGGGGGACGTATTAAGGACGTGGTCTAGTCTCTCGTTGGCGCTTTTGGGAAACCAGTCCCCATTGACGTCCGGGTTGAGCTCTTGGAGGAGCTCTGCGCAGCACTGGGCTCTGGACTTGTCTAGGCAGGGCTCGTCGAGGAAGAAGTTGACACCGAGGTCGGACTCTTTCACAGTTCGGTCGTCGAATATGGTAAACCTCCCAATGCCGGGAAGGATGAGGTTCTTGAGCGTCTCGACACCAACGGCGCCACACCCCGAGTTGAGCAGAAGTATGTTTGCACTTTCAAGGGCAGCCTGACCGGTTTTCGCCCACAAGCGAAGCTGGCGGTCATACTTCATTTCCTTCTCGGAGGGCCCATTGTGGAGGATTGGGGGTGTTTGCGTGTTGACGATCTCGGTCATGCGAATGTGGGCGGCGCGGTTGAAGATGGGGACCGACATGGTGGGCGTGCCCCGTGAGCCGACTTTTGTCCCGAATGATAGTAATTCTCCGATCGATACTCAAGATATGAGGTGTTGCAGGGCTTCAAGGGTGACTTGGCATGCCATTGAATATCTTCGCTGAGGTTGAGGTGATGTCGGTTTCGATGAATGTTTGAAGTTGGCAGGCAGGAGCGGGCAATAATGGACGGGAATCTCTCGGCTCTAGCAGCTGCCTCCAGCAAGCTGAACTCGGCGCAGGGAGCCCCCACCAAGCCGTGGCTGCTGAGCATGGAGCTCTTCACCGCCTTCCATTTCAAGCTGAGAGACCAGCGGGTCTTGGCAGGCAATGACCTAATCAGGCAACGTTGCTCATGGCCAAATCGTCGCTTCATCATCTGATTGACTTGGTAGGGATACGACACAAGAGTCAGTAAACGACCAAGCTGAATCTAAGTACAGATTACAGCAGTATTCACCATGACCAAATATTATATAAATCATTTCTTTCCCTCTAGACTACCCCAAAGTACAATGCCGTTTATTCACCTCGCTCTCATTACATACCATGGCCAGATGTGACCACAGGCTACTTTCTGGCAACATTGGACCACTTTCTTCCGGAACTCCAACTTTCTCGCTAGAGTCACAGAGGATAACTTCAATACGTGGATAAGATAGAAATATAAGAATGGCTGTCCAGTAGCAGAGAGAACAATGCAACAAATTTCCAAGGGAGGACGGGAATGTAAACGAACTGATGCAAGTAAAATGATATTTAGGACAACAGGTATGCTGTGTGAACATTACAAATTCTAATGGGCCTAGAGGTTCGCACCCATCAAGAAGCCCCCGCTAAACAGATTCCCAGGTCTAAAAGCAAGTACAAAAGAGAAACATGACTTGAACCAAATGTCGGTTTAGGAGGTGTAAAAAAGCAACTCGTTGTTCCAACACCTCATGAATGCCCCTGAATTCCGGACAGCACCTGCTCTAAATAGCTCTTCATCTCCCGTCCCGTCGAGTGACTTTTTACATCGAGTATACTTCCGCACCCTCTCGTTTGGGGGTCGTCCTTCGGGATAGACACCCCTACGGCAAATTTCTCATGCGACTCGGGAACCTCCAAATATCCCTGGAGGACTGGGGACCTAGGTTCCGTGGGCTCAGCCGGGAGGCCGCTCGATGCCAGACTGGGAGGTGTAAGGGATAATGCCGGTCTATCTCGGGTTGGGTTTTGGATGAAGACGAAGGTTTGTTGTAGTGCTTCGCATCCTTCGCGCCCTTCGCACCTCTCAATTCCGTCGAGTGTCATTGCGGGATATGCTTGGAAAGGAAAGTGCTGGGAATCGTGTGGTCCAAGTTGCTTCGCTTGTTGTTAGACTGACCACTCTTGTCGACTCTTCGTTAGTTCTTGGTCTTCCGGCGAACGCGGTCTTGGGGTTAGAGCATGCCGAGCTGTAGTGGCGCTGTTAGCTCTGGTGTTCTGGTTTGCTTAATCTCCTTTATTAAGGAAGGGGGAAGACGTATACCTTCTGTCAGAGCCCCGGCGAGCTTCGAGGGACCTAGTGTACGATGGTGGCATGATTAATGAGGATGTATACAAGACTTGATAAAAGCCACTGTTCGACGAAGGCGTAATCGTATCTGCATAGATGTCTTCGATTTCCACCAGCGAGGACTGGGCTTATTTATTTACATTGTTATCCTACACCAGGGGTCAAAAACTCACACCGAGATTTTGAAAATAGCCACGGGAGTCTCTTAGTGAAACAAAGTCACCAGGTGAGAGAAAGGCTGGCGCCAAAAGCGACTACCTAGCAGATGAGTTGCATTCCATATATCGTCGTGGCTGCTCAGGTATTTTAACCTCAGCGCACACGAATGAATATCGAGGTTTATCCCAGGCAAACTCCAGCCGGGGACATACCAACAAAAGACGAGCAGCTTCCCAGCCTCGCGTCGAAAAGCCGAGGCTCTGCTAGGTTCATGAAAGTAAGGGACGGCTTCAGGGGCGATATAAATGATGATAGAAACCGGTATGAGAACTGGTGCATTAGCCTCACGGTTTTGCGTGGGAACATATTATTTATGGCACAGTGAATCAAGCTTTCAGTGACTTTTGCTCGAGTTCCGACTTGGTATGGAATCAGTAGGCTTGAATTGACGCGCTTAGTTGTGCTCATGAGGCTGGCGGCTATAGACCGGCGGAGGGAATACAGCGTAGGTATTAATATCTATGTATGTACATAGGCAGACCCCCACTTTCGCTTAGCAACCATTAGCGGCGGCAACGACTAATGTGAGCACCACGAACCTGCCATCGCATTTATTGACGGAACTCTCTGACGGCAGCTTTATTCAGAACTCACTGCTGTCGTGCATGTTGCTGATGTTGTGTCTATGCATGCTGGCTCGTACGTCGACATCTGATTGATGTATCTACATCATCCTGATGATGCTGACCATGACGAAATGCCTCCCCCTCGCATCGATCAAACAACCAGCCGATGGCGTCGTTATGAGCATAGAGCCTGAGGCTTTTTCGGGGTTTGGGTTTTCACCATGTCGGTCTGTGGCGTCGTCTGTACGGCCGGGAAAGGGTTTTAGTTGTTGCACCTTCACTTATATAGCCACGGGCTACGTTGGGCAGAGGGGGAATTCCCTTTTGGCAGCGTAGCGCGATTATTAGTGAGTTACGAGATATTGGGTAACGGCCGAAAATGCGGCATTCTCCCATAGTAGTGTGCACCTTTGGTGGACGGGCCAATTTATACACCGCACTGGTGGTGAGTCCAATTCCCGATCCAGAGAATTCGGAGTCTTGCCTGTCCGTCGCTGCCGCTTGCGTTTACACACCACCATTGTTGGCGCTATACTCCTGCCGCGCATCCTTTCGACTAACCAACCGCCACGCCTACGAGCCCATCGGATCCGAGAATGATGGATGCCAGTACTTGGGGGAGCATACTGTGGATTGATAGCCGTGTGCGAGTACACACACAGAGTACAGCACCTGTGCTGTGTCCGACTTTTTTGTTAAATGATTTCTTTCGGGTCTTGTTTAGGGGGGTTGAGAAGGTTGAAAGGGTTGTGGGGCCACACTACTACGTCTCTTACGGACGTAGGCGAGTAGGCGAGATGGCCATGACAACGAATAGCAAGCCAGAGCACCCTGTTGGACACAGTTGAGAATTTACCTATCTGCTGGTACGTACGACAGTATTCAAGGAATCCTATGCTGAGGAGAGAAGCAAAACCGGTCGAGTTCCTGGATGCGGGCGTAACCCTTTTTTATCTTTTTACGGTCCATCTTGACAGGTAACTAGGTGGATAGGCAGACATGAAACCAGGTCCATAGTTCGTTTGTCTAGATAAACACGCAGGTTCCCGTCGGCACTCATCATAGGACCAGACCAATACTCCCCCCGAAGAACTTTGTCTTAATCGTTTCGGCTTCACTAAACATCAATCAATACCTTCTGTAAAAGAGCTTGCTACCAACTCCCGCACACATCCACCTATGGTTTGTTGCATCTCCTCCGAAACTGGCCATATTTCTACTCACCAGGACGAACCTGCGGTTGGAAACTCAGCGACGCATTTCTCATTGGGTCCAATGATCCCCCCGTCCTCCAGTATCAATCTTGCCCTTTCCTCGGCGGTCCAGTCCGCACCCAGTCGGCACGAAAACTACCTCTTCCCCAGCAATCTAAGTCATGTCCGAGTGCACCGGGTCCAAAGACGAAATTAGAATTGAAAATACTACCCAACCCGCACCAGAGCTATCATTCACAAGATGGATAATAGCCGTGATAGGGCATGTCGGCCCCTTTCCGAACCACGCTCGACTGTTGCTAATTATGTGGAAGGATCTCTACCGGCTTGTTCATGGCCATGGTTGACAGCTCCATAGTAGCGACTAGCTTATACACCATCGGAACCAATTTCGACGGACTGGAAGAAGTGAATTGGGTCGCCCTATCGTACACACTAGCGTACCTCGGCCTCGCTGTTTTCATCGCACGCTTGTCCGACGTGGTCGGCCGCCAGACCGCATTCCTCGCATCGTTGATGGTCTTTGCCGCATTCTCGATCGGCTGTGCGCGGGCTTCAACTCTTCATCAGCTTATAGCGTTGAGGGCGATACAGGGGATAGGGGGATCTGGTTAGTTCAAGTTCTTTCGCTCTTGGGGGTTCGGTTCCGGAATTAGCTGACACGTCCACCTTCTCACACAGGACTGTACTCCTTATCGATGGTGATACTGCCAGAGATAACTCCTTCCAGGAGGCAGCATGTGATCGGAGCTATCATCGGCGCCGTCATCGCCGCTGCGGGTGCGGTTGGTCCCGTCATCGGTGGCGTTCTCACAGAGTACAAGAGCTGGGAATGGATTTTCTGGATAAAGTGGGTGATGAATACCCACCCTCAGAGAAAGTACGGGGCGTCTCTGCTGACATGCAGCCCGCTCCTAGTTGTCCGATATGCGTTTCTGCCTGGATTTTGCTGGCCGTAACTTGGCCAGACAAGAGGTACTTTCCAAATAACAAACTTAGCTCGTGGGCAGAGGTCGACTACGTGGGAGCATTTCTCGTTATATCGGCGTCCATATTGGTGGTATTTTCCTTCCAATACACGGGCGACCAACAGAGGACACAAGAGGGTTCGGGATGGAGCGAGGCAACCTTCATTGCGCCACTTGTCGTGGGAGTCGCTCTCCTAGGTGCCCTCATCGGGTGGGAAAAGTTTGCCGAGCGGAAATGGAGTGACAGGCAGCTATCTTGCTTTCCCCTCGTCCTATTGCGAAATGAGTACCCGGCGGTCGTATTGTACACTGCCTTGGTGGGGTTTTCCTTCTTCATGCTAGTATTCTCGTTTCCTCTGCGACTTCAAGTTGTCGACCGGTTGTCACCGTTCGAGGCCGGTCTTCGTCTACTTCCAGTCCTCGGAGGATCTGCGGTGGGTAGCTCTGTTGGTGGAATAGTCAACGGGAAGGCCGACTGGATGTGCGAGGCTATGGCTATATCTGGGTGCTTGATGATGCTTGGCTATGGCCTTCTCAACATGGAGGAGTCTTCTGCCTGGTATTTCTTCCTCGTGCTCGTCGGACTGGGGTTCGGGGCGGCATCCGCAACGGCCACCATATTTACCCATGTCAGGTCGCCTATTAGGCACATCGGTATGTATTCATATATCTCCATGCAAAGCTACTGTGCCCTAGGCCTTGGTCAAAACATGTCCCCGTGGTTTTGAATATGAAAGACTAACGTGATTACCCTGGCGTGGAACAGCGCCAGCACAAGGCATCGTAGCACAGTCCCGACTGCTCGGGGGTAGTATAGGCATCGCGATCTCGACTGTCATTCTCAGCCTCCAGATGAAGGAATTCGGCCGCAACCAAGTATTGACACTAGAGCAATTGAGTAGCTTGGGAATGGACCCACAAGAAACTCTAGCCATAATTGATGCTACCACGAGGGAGACAGTTGGCGATGCGTTTGTCCAAGCCTTCGCCACCAACATGAAGGTTTCGACAGCCGTTGCCGCCGCCGCCGTGCTCGCGGCTCTTGCTACATTTAGGCCATATAAATCTCGTCTTACGCCCAAGGCGAGGATAGAGTTGCTGCAGGCAAGCGAGTTGGAATATAGGAGAAGTCGAGCAGAAGTGACGTAGTCGGCTAGGGGTTCAGGGGACGGTATGAGGATGGATTGGTAAATTTTTACTGGTTTTCTTTCTTCTTTCTGTGTGTCTATTGGCGAGCCATTTTGCATCGGGACAACCTCGACATGGGGCGTTTGATTGGAAAGAGCTGAATCAATTTTGGATAGCCGGCGAATGACGATGAATTGTCTTTTGTCTGAGTTCTGAGTTGGGAGATGTGCATATGGATCATTTTCGCTGTGTGTCCACACGTCCGCATCTGTGTCGGTAGCGGCATCGGCAAGGAACGGAGCCCACCGACTTTAATGTGGCATGCCCCGCCAACCGTGATCCGATTGTCTCCCCGCTCCTTTTACCGGAAAATTGTTAATTCATAGCAGCTACTACTAGTATGACTAGTACTGCTGAGTACAAACTAACTCGAAGGCCCTTAATAGGAACTTCTAGTTGGGTAGCTTTCCAAGTAGGCACCCTAGTAGGTAAGGTATGTAGATCCACCCATGCTTGAATACTTACATAGCTCACGTTCAAGGTGGTAGGTAGGTAACCTATCCAGATTTGCCTGTATACGCAGTAGGGCAACCGCAGTTTCCTTTCTTACTGCTCGCCCATGCTGCTTTCCCGTACTATTGGATTTGCATCCTTTCTCCATCGCACCTCTTTTCCCCTCAGAGGCCCCGCCGCAAGAATGTCGTCGGCCGCAGCCCAACGCCTTCAAGGCAAGACTGTTGTCATCACCGGCGCCTCGTCCGGGATAGGCCGAAGCACCGCCTTCGAGTTCGCCCGAACGGCGCCCGATAACGACCTTCGGCTCGTCCTTACGGCGAGGCGCATAGACACGCTCAAGGAAATCGCCGCTGAGATTGAGAAGAAGTCGGCTCAGGGCGTCAAGGTGCTGCCTGTCAAGCTCGACGTGAGCAAGCCCGACGAGGTGAGGGGGTTTGTTGGAAGTCTGCCCGAAGAGTGGCAAGCTATAGATGTGCTGGTCAATAATGCGTATGTCTTATTCTTCTTGTTGTTTCCTGCATTCTGTCCCTGCCTCGTATTATGCATATCCTTGTCCTGTCTAACGCCCGAAAACAGCGGCCTCGTACGCGGCCTCGATAAAGCCCCAAACATCAAGGAGGAAGACCTCAACGTCATGATGTCCACCAACGTGACAGGCCTCATCAACATGACCCAGACTGTCCTGTCCGTCTTCAAGACCAGACCAGATGGCGGAAGGGGAGACCTCATCAACGTGGGCAGCATTGCCGGCCGCGAGCCCTACGTCGGGGGAAGTGTCTACTGCGCAACCAAGGCAGCCGTCCGCAGCTTCACGGAAAGCCTGCGCAAGGAGCTCGTGAGCACCAGGATCAGGGTCATGGAGGTCGACCCGGGTCAGGTCGAGACTGAGTTTTCTGTCGTCAGGTTCTACGGCGACAAGAGCAAGGCCGACGCCGTGTACAAGGGAGTTGATCCCTTGACCCCGGAAGATATTGCCGAGGTTATCGTGTTTGTGGCGACTAGGAAGGAAAATGTGGTGGTTGCGGACACTCTCATCTTCCCCAATCACCAGGGATCGGCGACCGTGATGCACAAGAAGGGATAGGCCGGTCCATCGTTTGATAGATCCCAAAATAAATACACAAAAGCAATTCTTCAAATACACATCGAATGCGAAGAATATTAGGCTGCGTGTTTTGACAATGGACGCTATACAGCACAGGAGTGTTAGATATAAAAAAAAAAAAAAATGAAAATGAAAATGCATAAGACCAAGGTCTAACCAGGATTCGAACCTGGGTTCTCAGAATTCTGAAGAGTATCAAAATCTGAAGTGATAACCACTACACTATTAGACCGTTACCGGTCTATCTTGAATCACCTTGATGTCATTGGCACGTGGTGGGCTCTAAAATGGACCGTGGCTGTGCCCCACGTCGAACCTGGACGTCCACCTGATATTGCATGAGGGAGCTAAATGGCGCCGCCGCTTTTCTAGAAAACATGAATAAATAACTAAATTAAGTGGGATAACGAGATGTCTCCTTTCCCGCTACATGTATAAGAGCGACGGCTATGCTTCGAGCTCAAGAACCATGCGAAGAAGCCCGGTACTTGATTTGAACATCCATGGTGGAGTTTAATAAAGACCTTGCTTTTGATTTCGGAATATGTCCGATTTAGTTCTATGTTGATATACTGGGAAATCAATCCTTGCCTCTTCTAGACGGGGTATGCAAAATTCGTGCTTGCGGGGTAGGTAAGCTATTGGGCAAGGGCGGCGAATGGATTCCCCATCAGTGAATTGGCAGGAGCACTGCTCTGGGGCTTTTGCTTATTCTTCTTCTTCTTTTTCTGTTTCACCATTCTTTCACTCTTCGGGTCCCGATTCGCTATGTCTTCGACGTTGGAGAAATCCTGAGGTCCAAAAAGCGCCGACATGGACGAGAGCACATCCTGCCCATTCCACTTTGACATCGAGCCAGCAAGCTCTGCTGGAGAGGCCATGTGTTTCAACGGCGGTAAGTCCTGCAGAAAAAGCATGAGTTCTCGACACAGTCCCGGTGTTTCGTGTCCAGTTTCCGAGAGTATGGTGAGGATTTGTTTGACCATCCTGAGCGAATAGTACACGGCCTGACACTGGGCGGCGAAGTGGACAAGATCCCAGCTCGAGGCATCGACTGGGTCGGCCGAAGTGATGGCCGCTTTGTTCAAGAGAGTGTAACTTATTGGCGTTTGATCCATGGATATCGCTGAGGCGTAGTCGGAATATACGCAAAATAAGTCCCAGATATAAGGACGACCATCAATCTCAGTAGCAGCACCAGCACCAGGAGCAGCAGAAAGTAGGCTAGTCTGCAATGACAGAGCTTTCAAGATCCTCAACAGTTCACCCGCAACATTCTCAGGGGGCAGAATGTCGAGTAGCCTTCCATGGCTACTTGTTGATTGCAACCTACGGTACTCGACGACGATTTTCTTGCCGGTGTCGAAGGCATCCGCAGCCAAGCCGTAGGTAAGACCTCTGACGTTCTCAGAGCTCTTCCAGGCGCTAGTTCGAACTGGACAGTCTGGGATGAAGGGTAGGTACATGGAGACGCGGTCGCCGTCGCCCAAGGTACACGACAGCAAGAACTCCGAGACTCTGGGATCCAGGAGATAAAGTCTTTCGAGGATGTCTGGGGGAAACTTTGTTGGCTTGTTGAGGTCGAGGACTCGATATTGATTTTGGAATGTAGCATAGTCTGAATGAGATTTTGGCGCCGTGCCGTTCTTTATCCTGTGTAAATGCTGGCGCAAGGTGGCCTTGCTGTTCTGCGACATCTCGTACGCAAGGCGACATATGCCCCCTTGCTCCAGAATCCCGAGGCGCTCTGCTATGCGTCCTGGGTAGAAATTTTTCACGGTTTTAACGGAGGCATCCCCGATATCCCGGAGGAAGACTACGCGCGTAGCATCGTCCAGGGGGTGATGGACGAGTAGATCAGAATCGCTGGTGATAATAGTGCAGTCACCGGAGGCAAAGGCAGCGCAATAGCCATCTGCCTCGCCCGGCACAAGCTCAATCAGAGCAGCATATTGGGGCAGAGAAAAAAGATGCTCGATGGTCGCCGGAACGAGAAAGCTTGGCCACGGCACGCGGGGCGAAGTTGGAGGAGGCATCCGCGTAGAATTTGCCCAATAGTAAGAGGACCAGGTAGCCGACTCTTTCGCCATCCTTTCGATTCTCACCGGTTGCTTGGATGGAGGGAGGTAGGCATCGAAATAAATCTTGGCTAGAGTGACCTTTCGCCCAAGCCGGTCAAGCCATTTGTCGGTTGCTTCTCCCAAGCCAGTATATGAGAAAGTGTGATGCGGGTTCTTTTGCGACCAGATGTTAAAAACATGGTAAACCATGGACGGCCCATCCACCACCACCGTTTGCCCGTCGAGCTGGCTGTCTGAGGCAGAGGGCCTCAGTGCCGGGGTGAGGTGTCTGATGCCCATTGCTGACATGTGAGTCTCGAAATACTGTAATGGCCCCGCTGTTATGGTAGCTGTGGGAACAGGGCACTAATGGCCCAGGAACAGGTTCATGGCTAAAGCCTCATTGATGATGATGATGATGGCTAATGGTGGCTGACCTGTAGGTCCTACGCTAAGTACTATGTATGTGTGTGGGGCGTATACGCCCTGGGGTGTGCTTAGGCACGGACGTGCCTGCTGCTAAATGTAGGGCCTGTGGCTACACCCGCATTAGTGCACCGGAATCCACACATTAATAATGCATCTTGGTTGCAGCATATAATCCCTACGGCAGTAAGCTTAGTTATGTAATCCGAAATAAAATATAAAATACGGGGAATGAATTCATCGTCGTTGTCAATAGTTAATGTAAGCTACCTATTTTCACGCCTTCATATGCTTACTTAGCCCTACTGCTTTCCCATCACTTGCGGTGCCCATTCATATTTATCTCTGCTACTATTACAGGTGCTACTACTAGCACTACTACTGCAACAATGGCCGCCCGCTCGAGACCGGCTCGACACATCAATCTCCTCCGAGGATGGCCGGGTCCTCCCCTACTCCCGACCCAGCAGATCGCAGAGTCGACGGCTCGGGCAATGGCCAAGCCCGAAGTGTCGTTACCGGCACTCGAGTACGGGGCAGACCTTGGATTTACCCCCCTTAGACATAGCGTAGCATCGTGGTTGAGCAACCATTACCGCGTCCACCCGCCAGACCCAGAGCGCATCTGTATTTCCGGCGGGGCGAGCCAGGGCATCGCCTGCATCCTCCAGTGTTTCACCGATCCAATCGTCACCAAGGCCGTCTGGCTGGTGGCTCCAGCCTACTACCTTGCCTGTCCGATCTTTGAGGATGCTGGATTTGCCGGGCGTTTGAGAGCTGTGCCAGAAGACAGCGAAGGCGTTGATGTCGAATGGCTCGAGTCGAAGATGAGAGATATGGGGGATATCAACGCCAAAGATCAACCAGATGTAAGTAAAACGTTGGCACAGCCATAGCCGTCCGTATCACTAGCTAACACTAGTGGATCCTGCCACTTTCTGGCTAATATCCCGCCTACTCGGAAGCCGTTCAAGCCGTTCAAGCCGGCCGACCCGCTCCGGAAACTGTATCGCCACGTCATATACTGCGTCCCAAGTAGCTCTAACCCATCTGGAAAGACAATGTCTCTAGGTCGGCGTGAGGACCTTGTGAGACTGGCCCGTAAACACGATGCTCTGGTTATATGCGACGATGTGTATGATATGTTGCAGTGGAATGTTGTTCCCAATTCTTCTACCAGCTCCTCCCCCCCAGCTGGAGAGACCCCTTTTCCCGAGAGTCGGCGTCTGCCACGCTTAGTTGATGTCGATCTATCACTAGGCCCACCATCCTCTACAATACCATCGACATCGAGATGGTTCGGGAATGCCATCTCCAACGGTTCCTTCAGCAAGCTCGTCTCCCCTGGGATGCGCACAGGTTGGGTTGAAAGTACTCCTGCCTTCGCTCTCGGAGTCTCGCGCACTGGCTCCACCCGCTCAGGAGGTGCTCCCTCCCAACTTTGCGCCGCTGTTATCGATGACATGCTCTCGACGGGAATCCTCGACAAGCTCATCTCCGACGTCGTGCGTCCGGCACTCCAGCATAAGCATTCCGTCTTACTAGGAACCGTGACATCGATGCAATCGAGGGGTGTGGCCTGGGAGCTGGTCGACGGGAACCCAGTGACATATGGGGGGTATTTTATGTGGATAGCACTGCCTCCCGGCATAAGCGCTGCTGCCGTTGCAAACATTGCCCACGACGACGAGAACCTCACCGTGTCCCCGGGAAACATGTTCCAGGTCCTTGGCGACGAGGCGGCGGCAGAGTTTGACAGCCACGTCCGTTTGTGTTTTTCATGGGAAGATGAGGCGGGCATCCGAGAAGGCGCCGAGAGACTAGCAAAAGTTGTCCTTCAGCTCACCCCCAAAACTGTAACTTCGTAGGTTGCCACTCCGGTTGTTGTGTGTTTGTGTGCATGAAGCAAAACATGTCAGAAGTAGTAAAAATAAGATAGAGAGGGAAAAGACCCAGAGGCGGACACAAGTCAACAACATTAATAACCGCCCGCCCCCCCCCCCGGAATAAAAAGAAGCGAAAAAGAGTGTACAAGCTGAATGTGTATTTTAGCTTCCGCCTCAGTAAGATAAAATGCTATACTCGCTGGTCCCGAGTGTTCCCTCAAATCCATCTATCTTCCCGAGCCCTGGTATCTGCAAAGCCGAAAACAAAACAAGCAAAGACACGATTACAGGTGTTTGATGCGAGGGCTTGTTCCCAGTTCCCATATTCAACGAGAATCCTGACCGAGTTTCTCGAAAAGCCATTTGACGCCAAGGGTAGTGCCCGAAGTAGGTTAGTTGATGATAGCAACGTAGTATCGGCGACCCCAGACGCTGACCACAAATTAAGTAAGTAGGGAAAAAGAACTATTGCCAATGGGCATCCTCATCTGGGCGACAAAGTCCGCTGTGGTGGTATGTGGGCCAAAAATCTAACTACGTAACAGCCCACTGCCAATTGAACCTCTTTCTTTCCTCAAAGGCATCGCGAAAATGCCTTTTAGGGCATAGCTAAGATACACACGCACACAATGGGTCCCACCATCTCCAACCTCGCGAGGCCTGAAAAGTACGCGTAGCGCATTGAAAAGGACGGCGACACAACAATGCCCGGTATGTGTGGGCGTTCAGGTTGATGTTAGTGATATAAAAAGTTGCAGGTAGTAGCTATCCCGCTTCGCATGCACCGTCCCGTGAGCGCATGGTGGAGCTTCAAGGTAGAAGATTGGGGTTCAACTTGCGACTTCGCCCTCAACTGGCCTGCGTTGTTGAAGTCCGTCTCGACCAGGTGTCAGATGACTTCGAGTTGTAGCGGCCACCCCCACGAGACCGATGGCTACTGGTTCGCTGGGAGTCGAGATAGCTTGCGCCAGATGACTCTCGGGGTTTGTAAGGTCCACCCCTCCTGCCGCTACCGGAGGAGCCTCGCCCACCACCCCGACCTCTAGTAAGGCGCGACGGGGTGGCAGGGGTAGCAGAGACTGCTGCCTCTGCAGCAGCCTGGGCAAACCTTGGATTGTCGACACGCCTCGGTTGATCCATCCCAGGCAAGAAAATGCGGCAGAATCCCTCCCAACCAAATGGAAATTCTTCTTTGCTAGTCGAGGTAAATAGCCTATATGACCTCGGAGTTCGGAAATGAGCCATAGGTATGGGGAGAAGGGCTACATCTGGGGCCTTTCGCGGGATGCGGATAGGTGGGAGAGAACCCATCTCTTGCTCTTCAAAGCAGTCTTCGTCCATAGGCTTAGTAGTGTATGACGACTCGTCGTCAGTGAGTGCGACCGTCACCGACGGCGCGCTCGGAAGAACAACGTTGGCAGGACTGGGAAGCCCCCCTGTGTGATCCAATGCATGCTTACTAGCCGAGTCAACGACAATGCTCCTTGCGGGAGGTGGAGCAGCCGTAGACTTGCGTCCTGTCAGTAGGCTGTTGATCTTGTCTTGCCAGTTCTCCTGCATTGTGTGATCTGGAGACTTGGGCGCCAGGTTTTGACGACTCGGGTGCAAGCTGTTCCTCTGACCATGAAGAGATGTCGGCGAAGCAGCCGGGGGAAGCTTCACCACAGGTTTCTTTGGCGGGAAGGACACGTGTGGATGCTTTATATCTCCATCATAGGCGGGGTGTCCTGCCATCGTTGGGGGAGGCGGCGACGGCGACTTGGTCCTCATGTTCTGAAATCCTGAGATGGGATGAGCTGTGTGGTCGGATGGTCGGGCGTCGCGATCACGAGCAGGGAAGAACCTTGAGCCTCTCGTGGCAGGTGGGTGTGTAGCAGTCGGCAAGCTGGAAGGAGAGTTATCGGCGGCACTCCTAGTGCCAAGGGTAGCATCGAAAGGAGCGCCAGGAGCAGCGGAATTCTCGGTTGAGTTCACCATAACACTCTCAACTTTTCGGACTTCTGAGCGGCTGCCGTCATTTCGCAAATCAACAGCCTTCCACGTGTCTTGGATAGATGCCTGAGCCTGCTCAAGGGTCATGCCTCGAGCCTCAAGCTCACGCATCTCAGCTTCATGACGACGCTTACTCTCGTCGGCGAGAGCCTGGTCCTGCAGCTGGATAAAGTTGGGGGTGCGCCAGGGATCAAGCCCGGTCTTGCGAGCAGGCTCGGTGGGCGGAGCGGGTTGAGAGTGGACCTGGCGAGACGGAGGGGCAATCGGGGCTGGCCTAGGAGCATATGATAGCTCAGTACTGCCTACTGAAACCTGGGAACGAGTCGAGCTCGGCGGAGCAATCGGACCGGGGCCTGCCCCGAGACTGTTAGCGTGGCCAGACGCAGGGTGGGAATCTAGAGGGCGGCCAAGATCTGAAGAAAAGGTGCCATTGCCAAGAGAACGGTCACTGTGTGGAGCCCCCCAAATGCGAGACGTTGGTATAGGGCCCCAGGATGAGAAGCGATCCGATGTTGGGGGTACTTTGGGGGCCCAGGATTGTCGATTGTCATCATGGGGAATAAGGCGAGACGATGATATGCCGTAGGCAGCACCAGCGGCGTCCCCTCGCACATTCGGTTCAGGTGCTGTCTTGAAGGCAATGTTCATCGCTGGAGCTGCAGCAAGATTTGAAGTCTTGGTGCCTGGAATCGCAGCAGATGAGTTCGTAGTCTCATGAGTTGCAGATGAGATGTCAGGGATGGGCTCCTGTGGGGCAGAGACAGCTCCTTCATTCTGCTGGATATCTGCCGGTGGTGACTCCCCTACCAGTGCAGACACACCTTCCCCTGCCGCTGTGTCATTTGTAGCGGCCACAGCGGCCACAGCAGCAGCTTCCTTCTCCTTCTCCTTTTTTATGCTCTTTCGCTCGGGAGCAGGCCCCAGCGCCTCAAGTTTAAGCCTGATGCGCTCTTGCTTTTCCGCCTCTTCTTTGGCCTCTTGCTCTAGACGACGCTTCATGGCGAGTTCTCTTTTCTCACGCATGACACGACGCTGGAAGTCATACTCCGACTCTCCGGGATTTGCCTGACCCCGAGCGGGCTCTGGAGCTACAGTCCTAGAGTCCAATGCCGCTGGTTGCTGGTAGGGACTAGCATGTGGCATCCTCGGCGAAGGCTGCCAGGGCTGTGATGAGTGTATCCTCGGAGAAAAGTTTCGCGGCGAGTCGAGTGTATCGCTACCAGTCGCAAACGACTCCCGACGTCCCATCACATGGTCATTGGATTGAATTGGAGGGGCGTGATCTTTTCCAAGACGATGAAGGAGTCCGCTGCCACCGCTTACATTGGAGGAGCCGCGCCGGCGACTGTATGGCCCATCGTGGCTGCTGGTTCTACTGGTCTGGAAGGCCGACGACGGTTCGGCCGGCCCTTCGTTCTCGTGCATGCCTGCTGGGGGTCGCTGGAGGACTGCGGGATGTCTTGGTCGCGAGTCGTTGCGCTGGAATGATCGACGGTCATTAGCTGGTTCATAGCGACCAGAGTGAGAATTGTATAGTTCCCGGGAGCTACTTCCGTGGGGTCCGTCTCTCCACGATGATCGGCTGAAGTCATCGGCTGCAATCTCCTTGAAAGCATGGTGGAATGGCCTGTTATCCTTGCTGAACCTATTTCCATGATCGGGAGGTGGCTCGACGGGGGACGCTTTTTTGATCGGTGGCAGGGTAGCCCAGGGGGACTTGACGGGTGCAGGAGGGCCAGCCGGCTTAGCAACAAGTGTGGGCTTTTCCTGGCCTCCCTTCAGTATGAGGCCCTTGCCAGAGGGCAAGCCAGGTTTGATGGTAGGGGGCGCAGTGTGGCTTGGTACTGGTGATTGAGTCTTTGCATTGCTAGTGGTAGCTGCAACAGGTGCCGCTGAAGGTGAGGCCATACTGACTGCGGTGGCAGCAGCTACTGGGGTAGGATCCGGGTGAGGAGCAGGTCCTTCATCAGGATGTGGGATTGTGGTCTTTGTGCCGTCTGCCCATGATATAGTATCAGGAACCCACTCATCATCGTCATCTTCGTCGGCCCAGTTGTTGACATTCCCTTTGCCCTCATCCGTGTGTAGGCGCGTAGCCATGTGGATTCCCAGGTTCTTACGAAGCTCCTCATCCGTCATAGCCTTGGTATCCTGAACCGGGGGAGGTCTGTTCTTGTTCCAGACGGCATTGGGATCGGGTGCTGCAGCTGGCTTCCCACCAGCCCGGAACGCAGAGCCAGACCCGGCCTTAGCTACAAGCCGGGGCCGCGACGACGGTGCAGCCGATATTGTATTTGCAGTATTAACGGATGAGGACGTGGTAGGTGATGGCTTCTCGCCAAGCTTTGGGGTTGATGTGCCATTGCCGGCCGCCTTGGAGGCGAGGAAAGTCTTGTTCACCGAGACGGCCTTAAAGCTAGTGGGCTTCTTAACAGTAGAACCTGCACGCGCGTGTCCCTTGTTGCCGTCCTTCTTAAAAGAATCGGCCCTGGGAGTCTCGTTGTCCGATGCCGGTGCTGAGCCACTCACGGAATAGGCATCGGCATTTTGGTTGGATGATGATGCGGCTGTGACAGTCTGCTGGACGAGGGTTAGGAATATGGAGAGAGAGGTCGGCTGGTGGGCAGTAATCACATAAGAGGAGGAAAATGGGTGAGCAGGTGGATAAAAACTTACGGCAACTGAGGCGGCATCGACAATTGTGGCAGAGACTTGGTCGGCGGCGGCTGTGGTTGTGTTCTCTGTGGTGGCTGATGTAGCCATCATCTGGAGAGAAAAAGACTGAAAATGTGAGTTCGTCGTATGCGAAGAGCCCAAATGAGTGAGGGCCTTTATTGGGTTTTGTTACGCGATCAGGAAGGCGGATGCAGTGGGGGGTTAAAAAATGCCTGTTGGTGTTTACTGCGGGAGTCTCGTTTGCAACGGAGAAGGCCCAGGGTCACGGGTGGTGTACAAGAGAAGTCGCAGGAGAAGGCTGAATGAGGCCAAAAGGCTGGGGGAGGGGACGGGATTGCTTGCGTGGTGGTGATGACCTAGAGAAAGAATCCAGTCGAGACCAGTGGCTGCTTAACTTTTAGTGGAGCAAAGCTAGATGATGGCCTGCACAACAAGTGAGAAAGTTGGGTTATGTTAACTGCGGGGAAGCCGAAACTGCCTACTTAAGCCTTTAGGGGGCAGGAACGACCTCAGTGAGCCCTGGCCCTTTTGTAATTATCCATTCACCCTAATCAAGCCTAGAAAGTCTTTGGCATTGACTTTTGTTAGGGCGCTACTGAGAGGGAAAGACATTCATTTATTCGCTACAGCAATTTTTTTGATCAACAACTTTTAATTACAACCAAACTATGCTCGAGTGTAATTCAATGAGGACTAACCGACTAGTTCAATCTTTATGATATTTAGTGATATCTATATCAGTCCCTCTGTTAGGCCAACATGCCGAAACATACGTCTGGGATACAATTTGTCTTATCTGAAATGGTAGATTGGCATCCCTATCTATACATAGTATTAGCCTCAAGCAGCTATGGCTGGCACCCTTTACCTTTACAAGACTAGTCAGTAGTAAGCTCCTCTATTACAAAACACACGGCAGTACATTGATAGGAACCCTTGCGGTGTAGAATATCATTAGGTGGAAACCCGTACTTGAGACAGTGTATGGACATGCACTGGTGTATTAAGAGAAAACCACCGCGAGATCAGAGCAAAACTATTATTTCTCTCCTTGAAAAACGTAGTTGGTAAGTGCTATGCGGAACTTCTGACCAGTCACTTCTGCCCATAACCCTTCGTCAGGTCAATGCTAGATATTCTGCTACCGCCGTGCAACCACCTCTCTTGCCAATGGATGAACGAGCAATGGTATCACGCATCAGGTCTCGCTACCGATGTGGCCCTCTTTAATGAGCATTATTCTTGTGGTGGCCTGTATTGCCCGAAGTTAGCTGTATTCATGAAGCGACCCAGGATCTTTCGAGCCCGCCCATCAAGACGTACGGAGGTGGAAGTAATATGATTGGGCGTAGCCAACGATTAGAACAAAGATGATTGCGTGCATAATAGCTGTAAAATATATGTATATCAGCACTCGGTTTTCTACAACGGCCGTGAAGAAGGTGCCCATTCGGTGGTGGTCGCATACGCTTTGCTGTTGGGTTCTTGCCAAAGTGCTTTTCCTGGTACTTTCCGAGAAATCCTTTCCCGGGGACGGTTGGAGCAGGACCACGGGGCAGTTTCTCGTAAAAGCCGACAACACGCTGCATTCTAATGGCATCCGGTGCCGCGCCAATTGCCTGTATAAGAGTCGATCCGTCAGCCATCATTCCCCTCCTGTGTCTATTTACCAACAGCCGATGTTGTGGGTTTTCGTGCATTAGGTGAAAAAAATCAAATCGTACCTTTGGCGAGGCAACCTATATATAAGAAAAGGAGCACTGTTAGCAAATCCGGCAGACTCGGCAGACTCGGGGAGTGAGCTAATATATTCTTGAGAGGGCACTGGAGGGCAGGCGCACCTTGGGCGGGATGAGAGTGGACAACGCCCGGCGAGTGACGAAGCTCATGGTAAAAATGAGTTGGCTGTGGTGTTCTGAACTGCAAACGACGACAAGAAGACTGGGTAGTAAGTCGGGAGGTGTCTGGTTTCGAGGTCGAAAGATCGGAATCGGAATGCAGAAAAGAACTCGTTTAACCAAGCTTTGGCGAGAATGGAGTCGTCTGCAGGTGGACGGTCGGCAAAACCAATGTACCTCACCCGCTGGACCAATCACAGCGGCCAATGCTTGGTACTAGCAGTCATACACTCCACAGACTTCTTACATAATACAACCGTAAGTAATCCAACACGAGTGAAATCAAGTCACCTTTGCAGTTGGAAGACCTCACTGCACCACCTTCAAGTCTACCATCACTGGCTCGACCCATATATAGGTTGATGTTCCTGGTCAAGGAAATACAGCAACCAAATACAATGGTCTCTCTTAGGACATCCACGGCTGCCTGCCGACTTCTTCGGACGGCCACCACAACCCGATCTTTCGCCACCTCAGCGCCCCGCCGACGAGACACAACTTCGCTGGCCGAACAAAACACCCCAACTGCAGTCACTCCTGCCCCTGCCCCAGCCAGCCAACCCGATTACCGCGCGCCTGTCGATAAGGCTACCTCGTACGCTCAGAACTACTCCATGCCGGCTGAAGACTACCCTTTGCAGGTACAGTTTTGCTCATTTTCAACACGATCTATGTAGTACATTTACGCCGGTGCCGAAACATGTCCAAGACGGAAGTGCGGACGCCGACCACCTCCCGGGAGGCCTGATATCCGGGACTCCAATGGAATTGCAGGCTAGGACTGTTCGGTAAGGCTCCTGTTCCAGTTCTACTGTTGCCACTCTACGACATCATCTATTGGCTCCTAACATCTTTACAGAATCTACCAGCCATCGAAGCCGGCCACACAGTCCGGAAACTGGCACAGCCACCACTGGAGGATGGATTGGGATGTTTTGGCCAAAGGGCACCGTTGGGAAAACCCGCTCATGGGTTGGCAATCGTCGGGGGACATGATGCAAGGAACCCACATCAAGTTTAAATCCAAGGAAGACGCCATTGCCTTTGCTGAGAAGCAAGACTATGAATACTTTGTCCAGGAGCCAAACCAGCGGCGATTCACTCCCAAGGCATACGCCAACAACTTCCTGTACTCGGCCAAGAAGCTCAAGCACATCAGGACCAAGTAAATGGGCCAAGAGCATAGCAGTTTAGCACCATTCTGCCTGCCAACCATATTGATATGAGGTGACTGCAGAAACCAAGATCATCGCGTTCGTTCACTACCTCTTGATGCTGACTAGTCAACTAGCCCTTTTGTGAATTGAAGGGGAACATGCGGGAAGTTTGCAAGCACAATAGTAATCTTGTATGTACAGTAAATATAAGTTCGCTCAACAACTCCATAGCTATGCCATGCATACTCAGGGTTGCCCCTTATCAAATGATAACGCCGTTAAAATGCCTGACCACACTACCGCCGAAAGTTATCAAGAAAATCAAATCAAGGTGAATCCAGAAGTAATAAATTCCTGGTCCAATTCACGACGTGACCATGGGATCATGACCATTTTCCGGGAGACCATCCTCGGCATCGTCGTTGTCCTCCCCCTGGAGATTCAATTCCAGCTTGTCCGGAATATCTTTCTTGGCCCCCCTTGCCGTCCTTTCCACCCAGTTCCGCATCCTGACCAAGTCACGTACCGCTCCATCTCGCCGCCGTGACTGCCTTTCGTTAACAGCTTGGTTCACCATGGCAGCAACATCTCGTCTAAGTGTTGGCTCGAGAAGGTATGCTATAGGGGGCTCGAGCTTGTCATGGGGGAATATGAGTAGGGCCATTGTCTTTTCGAGGTCCGCCAGGTATTCCGGCTTAGTGGGTGCGCGGGGCGCCAAGTGCTGCGTTGCGAACTCGAGGGCAGGGGCAATATCACCGCCGTCGCAACGTCGGATGAGCTCAACAAGCTGAAGACGCAATAGAGCAAAGTGTAGAGTCGGATCGTCCTCCAGAACCTATCAGGGCCAAAATCTTGTCAGTGGTTGATTTATACGGCTTAGGTCTTTTTCATTGCGGGTATTCAAGAGAGCTGTGCTCATTTAAAAGGTGGTTGTTCCTCTTCAAAGGCCGAGGCCATCAGAGTGGTGCATGTACAACTCGGTATCTAATCATTGCGAAGCTGGTGGAACTGGACGCCTGTCCACGTCGATGGAAATGGTGGGGAATGGGAAAGAAGATGAAGGAGCATGAAGCTTACAAGGTGATCTAGAGCATTCAGTCGGTCTATTGCTTCTTGAATGTTGCCTATGTGTATAGCATGCTTTATTTGCTCTCTGGCCTCCATCTCGTCTTGGGGTTGAAGCGACTGGACATTTGCTTCTTTGGCGAACTTTGTAGCGGCATCAGAATAGCCTTCCATGGTTAGATAGTCCAATATCAAGGAATTGATGTCGCTAGCCGAGAAGGTTAGTTTCTGCATTTTGTATGACGCTCAAACTAGCAATAAGTAACAGGGTACCGTATGGATCAGAAACATCAACATTAAGTTTCTCCGCATGGAATTCTAGGAGAGATTCCCATTGAAATAAAAGGTCATCATGGTTGGTAGGTGCTTGCGGGGTGCAAAATGACGGTCAAATGGCTGTGTTGGTTCTGCACTTACTCCTTCTGGCATATCACCCCAGAGCAGCTATACTCGAAAGCATGCTTGATTGGCGTGGTAGTAGAGGTTGAGGATGCCTGTAGAACCATATTGCATTAGTTGCATGGATCATGGCGGTATGCCAGATACTGTGAAGTCTTCCTACCATGTTGACGCCGGGAGATCAAGCGTGCAAGTCCAAGTGTGTCCCATAAGTGGGTAAGTTCCCGGAGGAGAATGGGGTAGCTCCGGAGAGGTAGAGATTAATATGTGGTTGGTGATGGGAGACACATGTATGTGCGAAGACGGCCTGTTTGGTTTTTCATTCGTGCCACAAAAGGTCGGGTCTTAATGTTTCTATGCTGGACAGGGTATGGCGGGAGGAGAATTTCTATGACTCTGAAGAGGGAAGAGGAACTTTGTCTTTTCGCGAAATTTCCTGTGACGCACGGCCCACAATCACGTGCGGAAGGGTAATGGTTTGACGGTGCCGGTACATGTTTGCCCACAGTGTGCGCCTACCTAAGCTGAGCCTCAAGGTACGAGTTGGGCATTGTGCCCAACCAAAGTCACTGTGGGATATATTCCACATGTCCGGAAGCAAGAATGAGATTTAATCATCCGCCGAGAGAGAGTTGCATAGTCCGGGAAGATATTGAATCGCACATGCCGCCGAGTGCCATAGGGTACTGACAACCTGTCTAAATATATAGAGTACTAGCACCGGAAATACCTCTGTTCAATCCATCTCTCATCCATGTCATCAGTTACCTTGCAGGTGACAACGGTGATGTCAGGGAAAACCTTGGTCAACCTATGGAGGCCCATTCTCCCGGCAGCATATGTTGCGAAGACAATCCGACCTGGAGCCACGCCATGGTCCGCCAACACCTGGACGGCCATCAGAGCTGCTCCGCCACTTGACATCTGGCAGTCCATGAGAAGGACGCTTTCGTGTCTACCGATGTCCTCGGGGAGCTTGATATAGTGCAGCTCGGGCTCACCAGTCCGAAGGTTGGACTGTATGAGCACCCGGCCTGTCTTGCAATCCGGTATCACTCGGTTTAGTCCCCTCTCCAACGCGGAGCCACCCCGGAGCACGACCACGGCACAAACATCCCCCTTGGCTGCCAGACCCATGTACTTATGCCCGCACGGCGTTTCGGTGGCTTTGGATTCAAACTGGACGTTGTTGAGAGACCTATTCCTCGATTGTCAGTTTCCACCCGCCTACAAGTTTCCACAAAGTTTGGGATCATACTGTTCGATCAATAGGGTTGTCAGCCGGTCAAAATAGAAAATAAAGTCCTCGCTAGGGGTGTCGATGTCGTGAATGATGGTGTTCATTCCCTTCAGCTGCGGCGTTTGGTCGAGCAAGACGACCTTCTCCGACATTGGTTCCTTCTGAGCTTCGATTTCGAGCAGCGTAAGAGCGTCGCGATGGTGTTTTGATTTCTCAATCAACTTCAATTGGATATATTGAGTCACCATCGCTAGCGTTTTTGTTAGTACCCGGCACACCATAACTGCATGCGATAGGGTCGAGGGGACCCACTCATCGCGGTTGTATTCTCGATCCCTCTGGGAAGAATTATATCTTCGGCCTTGATATCAGCAGGTTGTCCTGAGCACTTTTCAAGGGGTTCGGCCAATATATACCTGCAACCTTGCGTTGCGGTTCGACATACTTCGCAGAGGCACCGTATCCATTAGCTTCGAGTTTCAGGTTGAAATATCAAGTCAGGGACAATTTAGGGCCAAATACTTTTTCAAAGTTGGGCTTCACGAAGCCAAACCACTGCTTGATGCATCCATCGATGTCACGACCGCGCTCCCGGACGTCTCGCAGGACTAACGATATAAAAGATGAATCAGTTACACAGATGCCACCGAGAGAGGCCAGTAGGGGGTGGTCATACTCCTCCTAGACAAGCATGTATCTAGGTCGGCCTCGCAGTAAACCTGGGCAATGCTCATGTTGTAAGCTAATACTGCCAAACTCTTTGTGCAGGGATATGCGGAGCGACGAACCTTTAGGTCAAGGAGATTTAGCACACGTAGATCGTGAAGAGCAAATATTCCTTCTAGAACTAAAACATGCGGCGAGTAAATGTTCGTTGTTTCTTCTTCTCTCTGGTGCTTGTGGAACGAATACCTCGGGATTTCCGCCCGTCTCCTATTTGAAAAGTTAGAAAATTTTAAAATGAGGTAGGATGAACAAGAGAGAGTAGAAGCGAGGTAGTTAGAAATCAAGAATGCGAATACCCAGCCTTCAGGTCCCTCAGACGCTCGACTAGTATGTCGAAATCGATGGCATCAGGTGCGTCAAAATCGTACTCGTTCATGAAAGCCTTCTTGGATGCTTCTGCGTTAAGGGGCTTATAAAAAGAGTCCTATAATTGAATCGGCGTAAGTGATGCAATGTCACACTGGGGTTCTGGCATCGTACCATAGACAGGATTATAACCCATGGCAGGTTCAGCCGCCTGACAATAGCCTGGGACAATGTGGACTTTCCTGACCCTGAGCTGCCCGCGACGCCGATTATGCTGACATCCGCCCAGGGCGGCGCATAGTGAGCCCTTGTCGAGATGGTAGCATCTGGTGCGGAGGGGGACGACATGATTAGAGAGTGGTTTCCAGATTTTGTTTTGTTTTTGTACATCCGCCGAGTCGAGTAGACAATACTGAGACAGCAGTTATTTCAAATTCGTATTATACCTAGACACCAAGGTCGAGCTGCTCGGGAGTATTATTGAAATAGGACCAACATGTGCGAGTGAGTGTGTGGGTCGAGTGGGTGCCTGCGGTTATGCTTGTTCTATAAAAAGAGTATAGTGTTGGTGATAGATATTGCTGGGGGAAAGCCGACAAGATAGAAATCAGAGAGTTGCTCCATTAAAACATCAAAGCTATAGAAAATACCATTCAGTGGTTTTTGCCTTGTCGTGAGATGGAGTTGACTCCTCAGTCAATCTAGGCTGGCTGGGTTTTTGCAACGAGGAAGCCGCTCACCTTTCGGTTTCCAGGATCGGATTCAAGGCTGGAGCTACCATCCATGTATCAATGTGGTCCTTCGTGTAGGCCTTAGCTAGCCGCTGCGGAGCGCGAGATGCCGGAAGTAAAACCGCTGCATGCGCTCAAGACACTGTAATAAATATATCTTTGGGATGCTGACCACTTCGTAGGTAGGTATTTTTGTATATAGAATTGAATTCAGGGAATGGTTTGAGGGTGGGTTCGGTCAATCCCCCACAGCCGAACTAGCTGGTAGAAGCCGGGTTATTATCAGATACGCCACTGCATATTTAATACGCCACTACTGCATATCAACTACGCCACTGCGTATTAAATACATTATTACGTATTTAATATATAATAGGTATATTATATATATATAAATTATAAATATATAAGTGGTAATTATGATGGGGTTTATAGGTTTACCCTGTAGGAAGGTTAGGCAAAATGCAAAAGATTAAAATAAATGGGATAATAATAAGTATATTATAACCAATTTTTTTAAAAGATTATTTTTAAAAAAAAGAAAAAAAGCCAAATTCCTTTATTTTTATATCCCCTTAGGGGGTTTCTTTTATTACGTTAAAAAATCCTTAACGTTTTATCCTAAAAAGGTTTTCCGTATTAATTCCGGGTAAGTCCCGGGTAAGTCGATATTTTTTAATAATTATTCTCCCCTTTGGGGCGGATATTTTTAACCATTATTATAATTTAAAAATATTATAAGTTTTATAATAATTATAAAATGCTTGCGTTTATATAAAAAATATAAGCACGGGCGCGATTATTATATATAATGGCGTATTATATATATAATAATACGTATAATTTTAAAGGTTTAATTACCGTAATTACGCGTTTTTATAACAATATATACCTTTTTTATAAATAAGTAAAAATATAACCCTTTATTAAATTATTACGCACTTTTTATTACCTTTTTCCTATTACCTTTTTCTTATTATTTATTTAATATAATATTAATTTATAAACTTTTTTTATTTAAATTAATTAATTAATTAATTAATTATATTATAATTTAGCTGTTTTATACTTTATTTTAATTTATATAAATAATAACTTAATAATTAAATAATAATTGCCGGTATTATTTAATTATTATAAAAAAAATTATTATACCTTATTATTATTAGAAAATTAAGGTATAGTATTATTACCGTTTTATAAGGTAATAGGAACGCGGTAATATTATCCTTAATTATAAATAATATTAATTTATTATATAAGCCGAAATATTTTAATAAGCTTGCGCGGCCAAATTATTAATAATTTAAAAAGATTACCATATTATATAATAATTATGGTAAAAATAATAATTTTTGCGAATAGGTAATATTCCCTAAGCGTTTTTTCTATATTAGTGTATTATTAATTAAAATATCCGGTACTTCCACGCAGAAAGTAAGGTATGGGAATACGTAGTATCCGCCATATATATCGTGAAAATCGCTAATGCGATTTAAATTATTAACAAAGTTGGTATTTTGTTTTATCTTATTCGCTTATAAGTCTATGTCTTTTTATTTCATTCGCTTATAATTCTATTTCTTTTTATTTCATTCGCTTTTTCTTTTCTGCATTTTACTTATTATTTTATTTCTATTTCTCCTATTCGCTTTTTATCCTATACCTTCAATTTCTTTTTTATTCGCTTATTATTTTTTTATTTATTCTATTTATTCGCTTATTATTTTCATTCGTTCATTATTTTACTTATTTCTTTTTTCCTTATTTTATTTCTATTTATTTTACTCGCTTACTATTCTACTTTTTTATTTCTATTAATTTCACTTGCATATTATTTTACTTTTTTATTTCTATTTATTTCACTCGCTTACTACCCTACTCCTTTATTTCTATTTATTTCAATTGCTTACTCATTTCCATTGCTTACTAATATCGTTTGGCTTAATTGGAAAGTTTTTTAAAATTCTGAAAAACATGGCTACTGGTTGATTTGAACTCATGCACTCTAGGTTTACAGTTTTTATAAACGATAAAGGTTTAACCAATTAAACTACTATACTACAACTTACGTTATTTAGTATGGGACCTTCTCTGACTTATAACCCTTCATTCCCCCCCCCTCCTCCCTAATATTATATTCTTCATTATATAAAAACTGTATAAATACGCGGATTTTAATTGATTTGAAGATTTCCATTCATTTATGTATAAAAATTGGAGAAATAAGCGCCTTTAATAATATTTAAAACATTTAATTAATCTTATAGCGGTGCCTAAGGTATCCCCCGCTGCATTTATACCAAAGACCTGCGTCCGGCGCGATTGCTTAAATAACTAGTTTAAAGCCCTGGAATAATCCTGTACAGGATTATATAAAAAGCCAGAAAAACCCCCGGGATTTGTGGGATTTCTGGGAGGGTAATAAACCATGGCGGCAAAAACTTAATTATAAAAATATAACTACTATTTAATATATTATATTTTCCCCCAAATATTATATTATTATTTAGGAATAATCCTGTACAGGATTATTTTATATTTTCTGGAGCGTTACCATTCCTAAATAGGCAACTGGAGGTTTAACCAAACCAAACAGCTTGGTTTTAAACACCGACCATGCAGCGAGGTTATCAAACCTACTCCCCGTTACAATCTGTGTATAAAAATCGGAAAAATAAGCGCATTTAAATTCGTTCAAAACATTCCATTAATCTATGTATAAAAAGGGGAGAAATAAGCCGATTTAATTTCTTTTTTAACTTTCCATTAATCCAGTGATAATAATGGCAAAAGTAATAAAACAACTGGTGAGAAAGGAAAAAGGAAGGGATACAAGAATTAATATTAAAATGGAAATATATTATTATAAACTATAATGGAATAATGTTAAAGGTCCTTTTTTGCTAATCTAATACCTTCGCCTACGCTGTTTTCCCCTTACTGCCCTTTTTCATAATATTTAAATCAAATAAACGATTAAATAATAAACCCTTAAGGCTTTCGAAAAATAAAAAATAGATTTTAAAATATTAATTAAAATAAGTGGATTTTTGGCAAATTAGATAATATTTACCCAATCAAATTTTTGCTAACCGTGAATTTACCTAATATAAAACTTTGAAATTATAATATAATGCTTAAATAAAATGCTAAAAATAAAACAATGTTGTAAAAGTAAGCCCATATATAAAAGAATCTTTTTATTAATAGTATTTATTTTATTTTATTTTATTTAGGCCTATGCGGTCAAGTGTGCATATGCCAAAAGCCATATAATAATATAGTTGGGTATATAATTAGGCCGCCCTTGATTTTCTTTCCCGCCTAACGATTCTATTTATAATATATTGTAAAAGTGAAGTACAAACCGCAAATAAAATGGCAAAAATAGAATAAAAGTTACAATTAAAAGATAATTATTAAAATACCAATTTATATATTTTTCTTTATTTTTCTTTATTTGATTTATGCGGATACGGCCTGGTGCATAGGGCAGGTATATATTTACCAAAGCCATATAATAATATGGTTGGTCACATGATTAACCCGACCCCGATTTTTTCCCGCTGCACGATTCCGTTTATAATGAATTTTAAAAATATAGTACGAAACGCAAATAAAATGGTAGAAATAAAACAAAAGCTGTAATCGAAAGAGAATTATTTAAATAGTATTTTATATATTTTTATTCATTTTTATTCATTTTATTTAGGCGGATGCGGCCTGGTGCGTATGGCAGTTATGTATTTACCAAAGCTATATACTAACGTAGTTGGTTATATAATCAGCCGGCCCCCGATTTTTTTGCCGCTGCAAAATTCCATCCGCAGTAAATTTTATAACTAATATATATAATATATATAAAATCGTAAAAATATAAAAACAGCAGCCATGGAAAGGCAATTGTATAAATACTGGTTTTATAATTTTCATTTAATTTTACTCGCTTTTATCGGGCGCATGCGGCCATATTTATTACTGCCTATACACTGTGCAAGAAATTCAATGGTCACATGATTAGCCCGCCCCTGATTTTTTCGCCGCATTTTTTCGCCGCCCAATTCCATCCGCAGTAAATTTTACAAATGATATATATAATGCAAATAAAATCGTAAAAATATAGAAAGAGCTGCCATGGGAAGGTAATGTTGTAAATATCATTTTTCCAACTGTTATTCATTTTTAATCCTTTTCATCGGGCGGATGCGGCCAGATTTATTACTGCCTATATACTGTATAACCAATTTAATGGTCACATGATTAGCCCGCCTCTGATTTTTTCCCCGCCATTGATTTTTTCCCCGCCCAACTCTATTCGTAGTAAATTTTATAAATGATATATATAATGCAAATAAAATTTTAAAAATATAAGAAAAGCTGCCATAGAAAGGTAATATTATAAATATCATTTTTATGATATTTATTCATTTTTCATTATTTTATTTGCGCGGATACGGGTAGTAATAGCTTTTCACTTTGAGGTACGCACAGACCGAATATTATTGGCCAACCTTTTTTTGCCAAGAATTCTCAGGTCCCTTAACAATTAACTGATAAGGTTATAACTCTTTTTTAAAGTTACTAATAAGGGTTTTTGAATATTATAAAATAATTAGAAAAATCAAATATATCTTGTATATTAATGCCTTAAAAAGCTTTATTTTAGAAGGTTATTTTTTACCTAATTAGGAAGGACTCCACAGTTTTCGACTTTTGAGCCAGTTCCCCCCTGTAAGTCTTAGTAATCCCTCACGGGCTTAATAATTTTAGAAAGCGAATACTTTGCTCGCTTACACTCACTACCTATTCCCAATAAACGATATATTATTAGGGGGAGGGGGGAGGAGGAATGAACGTTTATAAATTAAAGAAGGTCCTATACTAAATAACGTAAGTTGTAATATTGTAGCTTAATTGGTTAAACTCTTGCTGTTTATTAAAACTCTAAACCTTGAGTGCATGAGTTCAAATTAGCCAGTAGCCATATTTTTTCAGACTTTTAAAAAACTTTCCAATTGAGCTAAATGAAATTAATAAGCAAATGATATTAGTAAGCAATTAAAATGAGTAAGCAATTAAAATGAGTAAGCAATTAAAATGAGTAAGCAATTAAAATGAGCAAGCAATTAAAATGAGCAAGCAATTAAAATGAGCAAGCAATTAAAATGAGCAAGCAATTAAAATGAGCAAGCAATTAAAATGAGCAAGCGAATAAGAGAAATAAAAATAAAATAAGGAAAATAATAAGCGAGTGAAATAAATAGAAATAAAGAAGTAAAATATTAAACGACTGAAATAAATAAAAATAAAATAAGGAAAATGATAAGCGGGTGAAATAAATAGAAATAAAGAAGTTAAAAATTAAACGATTGAAATAAATGAAAATAACAGAAGTAAATAATAAGCGAGTGGAATAAATAAAAATAAAATGAAGAAAATAAAAATGAGTAAAATAATAAACGAATAGAAAGAAAGGAATAATAAGAGAATAAATAGAATAAAAAGCGAATAAAAAATAAAAGATAAAAGAATAAAAGGTATAGGATAAAAAGTGAATAGAAGAAATAGAAATAAAATAAAAAGTTTATTGTATAAAATAAAAAGCGAATAAAATAAAAAGAAGTAAAATTATAAGCGAATAAAATAAAAAGAAATAGAATTATAAGCGAATAAAATAAAATCCCAACTTTCTTAATAATTTAAATCGCATTAGCGATTTTCACAATATGTGTGGCGGATACTACGTATTCCCACATCTTACTTCCTGCGTGGAAGTACCGGATATTATATTAAAAGGGCGTATAGAGAAATTATTTATAATATTATTATTATCCTTATTATAATATATATATTTATAAATTATATATATAAATATACCTGTTATATATTAAATATACGATAATGTATTTAATGCGTTATAATGTATTTAATACGCGATAGCGTATTTAGTACGCAGTGGCGCAGTCGATAAGCAGTGGCGCAGTTAATACGCAGTAGTGGCGTATCTGACACAAGTGACCTAGTTTGACCTCCCATATCTGACAAATACGCAGTGGCGTAGCTGATACGCAGAAGTGGCGTATCGAACACGCAGTGGCGTATCTAACAGGTGTCTATGCTGACTGCAGCCTTGCTCATAAAATAATTGGGTCAGCATTATTTGGAGCCAAATTGGGACAAGGCTAGCTTGGCGAGAACCTTACACTGCGCTGGGAGGTATCGAATACATGCCATGACTACAGCATCCTGTGGTAGTATTCCCTCCATAAAACCTCTGCAGGGTGATACAACGCGGGAAATATTTTCCAGCTAAAGGAAATCATGAAGAATTCCTTGAGTTGCATTTCTGCGAACATAATTCTTTGATGCGCCACTTGCGGAAACTTTTACTCTAATGTATACGTGACCTCCCTTCCTTCTTTCAGGTACTATTCACCCGCCTGCGCTCGCCTGCGCCCGTCTGCCCTTCCTCCTTCACGTCAGTGACTCCACTAGCAAGGCACTAATTATGGACGCGCTTGCTTCCTGAACTGCCACTTCCAATATACATCTCCAACCCCACCCACCTACCTATCCACCTCCATCTACCCCAAACCTAGCCGTAGCCCTCCCATTCCACATTAACCCGTGTTGCATTCCTTCTACATTCCGTAAACAGGCTCCCAATTCCCAGCGACGCAGTCTTCTCAACACAGGCACCATAGGGAGGGTAACTTTGGCTGTCCGACCTCGGCCAACAATAGCTCCTCTTTCGCCAACCTTGGCCCTACCAACATAAGAAGCCTCGTTACTCCTCCCTCCGATCAACTATGAATAATTCAGGGCAGAAGCCTGCCGATTCGACCCCGTCAGCTCTCAAGGGAAACCCTCTTCGTCCCATCCGCCGCCCACGTCCCACAACATCTTCTAATCCCCTGGTCCAGCGACGGCCCAAGCAGAATCCTGCTCTCCTCCCCAGCAACCCGGGCAGGCCAGGCCATGCACCCCCATTATCCCCGAAGCGCCCATCACAGCCAACGCCGTCCATAGATGAGTTGCGCCGCCAGTACGGAGGCTGGAGCGAGCCACCGCCACCAGGCTTCATCGACTACCCGCTCATAGTAACCAAGCGAGACCTGAAGGCGGCTCGTCGCTTCCACGTAATGCGCTTCAGCGCCGTCGCCGACAAGAACGAGAAGACTGCTACGGACGGCACCCGATCGGTCGATCCCTCCGATTCCAACCAGTTCACACGCCCTGTGACTCTTCACCGACGCGATGCCCGTCAGCCCCCGCTAGGCCGCCAGGTCAAGGAGGAGGCAGTCGCTACTAGCACTGCCCCCGACAAGCCGCCCCCGACTGAGAATGAGGAGGAAGCTGCTAGGATCGCACAAGCAAAAGCTGATCGGGAGGCGCAGCGTGCCTTCGACTTAGCTCAGATTGCCCCGGTCGCGAAGGATCCTAACGCTGGCACAAAGAAATCAAAGAAGAATGTCAAGCAAGAAAAGGTCACAGCTGTCTTCCAGCGTCCAGACGAATCATTCAAGAAGCAATCTGAGCTTCACTATGAGGAGTCTCTTCCGTGGCACCTCGAGGACGCGGATGGAAAGAACGTCTGGGTAGGCTCCTATGTCGGACCTCTGTCGGAAACAAATGCAGCGCTCGTCATAGAAGGATCGAGCTTCCGAATGATTCCACTAGAGAAGTTCTACAAGTTCAAGTCCAAACCCCCCTTCGTCCCTTACTCGATCGAGCAGGCAGAGAACATCATGAACAAAAAGGCAGAGGTTGGGCGCTGGGCCATGCTAGAGGAAGAAAAGATCAACCAAAGGAAGGAGATGGACGAGTCGCGCCGCGCCCTGTATGGGCCATCGAAAATCAAGACCGAGAGCTCATCGTTCAAGAACTCGTCCCGGGCGGAAAAAATGGAACACGACGAACTGGACATGTCGGAGACCGAGTTTCAGGATGATGACGAACAGCCGACGCTTGAACGTGACGACGACGAAGATTTGAGAGAAGCTCAACAAAAGATCCGGCGAGACCAGCTTGGTGCCAACCTATTTGGTCGTGCCAATGAGGAGGAGGTCGACCGCCAGGTCAAGGAGGAGGAAGCGGAGGAGGAGGACAGGAAAGTGCTGGGAAAGGCCGTGAGAAAGATGCTCCTCAAGCGTGAGAAGGAAGCGGTATATGCCACGGACTCGGATGACGATCCGTTCAAGTCATCGGTTAGTACTATTATTACATGTTGTATTGTGCTGCAACGATGATTATGACCTTGATACTAACTGCTTGTTAGTCCGAAGACGAGGAGGAAGAGGAAGATGGGGAGGCCGCTTCGGGTGAAAACACAAAGGGGGCGGCGGCAAAGGCAGGAGGACCACAGGGATCTACTACGCCTTCTGGCAAGACCAAACACACAGATAGCCTCAAGAAGGGCAAATCCCTCAAGCGGCCTGGCTCGCCGAACCTGTCGGACGCTAGTAGCAACGAGAGCTCCCGCAAGAAAGTTAAGAAGTCCATCTCGTCGGTTAAGCCGTCGCGGGCAACTACCCCAATGGCTTCTAGCTCCAACCTTCGGTCTGCCAGCAGTGCCAGCGACGGAGAGGCAACTACCGGCGACATGTCAGACAGTGGTCCGTCGCGACGCAAGATTGCGATCGTCGGCAATAGCAACAACACGCCAAGTGCCTCTCGGGCAGGTAGTCCTAACCCCCAGGGTAAGTCCCCCTACTTGACCACCTCTCGACATGCAGGCGTGATTGCCACTGACCATACATCCCCTGAAGAACCAAAGCCACTCACGCCTGCCGAGCTCCTTGCTGGAATTCCTCCTCTCCCCGGTGCTCTCGGCATCCTGGAGCTCATCAAAAAGTTCCCTGGCAGAGTTGGCGAGGGGCCTGGAAAAGTGCCGAAGCCCATTTTTATCAAGATGGTGAGAGAGGTTGCGGCTATTGGTCCCGACAAGCTTCTGCGACGTAGAAGTTGAAGGAAGTAGAGCATTTTCTCTAGATTGCCCGTTTTAAAGCCCCCCGCCCCAACACCCACGCACAGGGTTCCCATACTATGGTTCGTATTCATCCGTCACCAGTCCCGTCTTTTATCTCGCAATGGGTCGGTCCTCTTATTAAAAGGTGGCACTATCCGGTCGACGGTAGAAATGGAAGGTGTAGGAGGACAATTTTGCGATTTAATTTCATTTTTTACACAGTTTTGTGTTGTCTCTGGTATCGGGTTGCTTCGTTTTCTTTAATTACAAAAGTTGAGTGGCGTGCCAACACCGCGCACACTCGTCAAGCATAGCGATCATGAAATAGAAAATGTCGTTAATTCTCGTACACCTCTACTCCACATAGCTGTAATTATCATATCGTGCGATATATGTACTGGCCCATCTGTTTATTCGTCCAACTGCCAGGAGTACTCGAGACCCTTGTTCCTTTCCTTTCGGTTGAGGGCTTTGAAACGCTCCGCCTCGAACCCGTTTCCCCTATCGACACCATCCCACCTGTATCCGGGGCGAATACCGTACCTATTTGGAGGGGCGGACCCAGTATATACTGGTCGCCCTTTGCGGGCCTTTTTGGTCTCCAATATCTGCTTCTCAGCTAGGAACCGGGCCATTGGATCATTCCACCGCTCCTTTTCTTTTAGTTCCTTGTTCATATCTTCGTCGTCCACCTTTCGGGCGAGGGCCATGTTCCTCGCCTGTGCCAACTTCGCCCTCTTTAGTTTAGCTTCCTCTATCTGCACCTCCCCCCTTAGAGCTTCAACTGCTAGCCGCTCCTTGTCCTCCGCTTCTAGGGCTGCCTTCCGAGCATCTTCCCGCTGCATCGAGACGTCTACTCTATTGCCGGTGGCATCCCTGTACGCAGTCTCCTGGTTTCCTTGGCCCTTCTCCCGCTCCCATGCTTCCATATCCTTCTTTCTTTGCTTCTTCGTTTCCGCTGCCAGAGAAGCGGCCGTCTGGAGGCCGGCCAGCGTGCCGTCGTTCATCTTCTGCACCCCGGGACCGTTGCCTGAGTCAACATGCATCGTGCTATCGACAACGGGGGCATCGCCGTCGGTCTCGCGTGCAGCATCTATCTCTACCGCAGCTAATGCTAGGATGGCATCCGCCGCTGCGGCCTCGGCATCGCTATCCCGTCCTGTTTTCAAACCCCCGTTGAGTTTCTTCCAGTTTGATTTTTTGGTCTTCGCAAACTCGGCGCTCGTGCTTGCAACAACTGGGCCTATCTCATCACGTTCAGCATCCCCCGAGTTTGAAGCCCATCCCGTGGCATTGTCGTCGGCGATGATGAGACCTTCTTGCTTACGCTTACGCTTCTTGATTTTTGATTTGGGTGCATCTACGGTAAGATAGTTGGACGCTAGGTAGGAGGCGAGATCTGAGGGCATGACGAATGATAGCTTAATGGCGTCGTGAGGAAGAGACGGAAATATTCTCTAGTGTAGGTATTTACTGGGGGATCCGCGACGTCTTTTATCTCCTTTGCTTTTTCAGTGCTTGCTCATTTGTTGAGAAGCTGCGGACGCAGAAATGATTGTGTACTGTGGTGCCTTGTGATTTCTAGGTGCACGAATGCATGGAAAGTGAGCCTCTATAGTTACCACCCGGAAGCTTATGTATATACATATATATGTATGTAGCAAAGCGGTATGTCCGTCTGTATGTACATGCATACGTCTCGCCACGGCGCTTCCGCACATTGTTAAAAGAAATGGTGTATGATAAGACTTCCTCCGCGTATCGATAAGGAGTGGGCATGACATCACAGCTCGCTGCTTATTCCCCCTTTCTAGACATGTGACGCCGTATTTGGCGCTAGGGAGCACATAACATTTACTCCCGGCTAGCAGATGGTGTCTCACATCTGGCCAGCCAGCCAACGCTGCACGGTTCATTCTTCTTAGCTGGCAAGCTGGGTTCAAGATGGGGAAAGCTTCCTCACGCACTTCTCAAACGGCACATGGCCTTCTTGATTCGCCCTGGCAATCCAAGCAACGCTGGCGTATGTACTGCAGTGTACCATTTCAAAATCCCTCTTGGAGTTGCGACCAGAATCCGCGAATAGAAACCATCCCATCCATACCTGCACCCTCAAGTGTGTGATAAAACAAGTAAACCGCAAATACCGAATGGTGCTTCTAGTAGTACTTTGTTGTGTTGATTCCGGTACTGTTTTCAGTCTCGCATTTCAAAAATAACCTATCCAAGCTGGCGACGTATTTTGTCACCCACCCTCACCCAGTCCACGCGCATGATGCCTACCACGCTGCCCTGCCTCGGGCATGACGGGTTCCTGCCAGCTGTATATGTTTCATGAAGGGTCTAGAGGTGATAAGAAGAGGCCCCAGTACCTTCCCCAATGTTTATACACTGCCGCTGCATCTGCTTGCACCTACAGTAGCACAGCTCCTTCTTGTAGCCAGACACCATAAGATTGGAGCTCTTACCCTCATATTTTCTTATCCAAATTCAAGTTCAAGCTTGGCTCTTAGTAGCTGGTGACGCCTTCCTGAATCCTCGTGGTTGCTCGAAGAAGGCCATTTATTGTTCCCCACTGACCCTGAAAGCCATCCATCCTTCATTCGCCTAGACTTTTTGTTTTTGTTTCATTCCTATTATCTTCTCCTTTCCCTCATAACCTCCCCCTTTTTATCTTCATATTTTTATCATAGTCGCATTCGTGCCATCTTTAGTAACTGTTGCCTTTGTATTTCTTCCTCCCGGCGACCGTGACCTACCTATACATTTCTAACCTCCCATACATCACGGCTTCGCCCCAACTAGACACTACAAGCAAACGGCCCAGCCAGATCCCACCTGCACGCCATGGACTCTTACTCTGACCTTCGCAGCGCCTCCAAGGACCGCAAGCGCAACCAGGATCATAAGTATAAGTGGGCACATGGCTCACGATACCCAGTCCCAGGATACGGGAAGGAGAGGCCAGCTCCAAAGTGTGACAGCCGGGGGTGAGTATTTTTCCATCCCACTTACTACCGAACCGAGTGTTCCAAGCAAAATATAACTAATTACGCTGTGTGTACTCAAGTGGTTGGAGCGTCCAAACGGTCCCCGGTCTTCACTGCAACCTCAACAAGGCTCGAAACTGGCATGAATACAGCTCTCCATCTCGTGCAAAGGCGTTCCTATCTACCAAGGAAGAACTTGAGGACCCCATATTCCAAGACCCATCTTATTCCTTCCTCAAAGACCTACCGAGCCGTAATGGGCGTCCCCGCTGGTTGCTGGAAGAGCATAGCCTTGGTGACCCCGGAGACGTCCCATATCGGCCCATTGCCCTGGACTCGTACGTCAAATCAACCGGGAGAGATACCGAGCAATATGTTCAGCAGGAATTTGTAGTTGTCGATGCCAAGGGAGAGAGTGCAAGTGGGAGGAGGGCCCGTCACATCCTTCGCAAAGCCGAGAAGGCAACAGGCGACGGCGGCGGCGATGATGATGGGTTCGAGTTGCTGTGATCCTTGGTTTTGAATCCTTCCTCTTTCGGTTTAAGGTATTCTCTCTCATCCAGGTGGCGTTCGGGCGGCGCATCTATTCCTGTCTTCTCTATCTTTGTTTGTGGTGGTTGGCTTATGCTTCTTGGGATTTATTGGGTGAATAGAAGTCTAGCGCCCCATTAGGAGATTAATCACATCTGAGAGCTGTCACTAGATACGAATCCTTAGTATAGGATGTTAGCGAATGGCGAATGGCATGGATACAATCGTAACAAGACTCTGATTAACGTGGACCCTGCCCTTTTGATCTTGATCTGATCCACTTGCTGGTCAGCCCCTAGTTTTCTGACTTTAATTGACAAATGAAATGTTTGATGCTGGCCTGAACTCCATTCCTCTTTTTGTGCCGCACGTTTACGGAAAAGCCATGCCACCCAACTAGTACCTGTCCATTTTAGTCTATGATATTCCCTCACCGTTGCCTTGTTTTGCTTTAGCCCTTAATAGCTCATAAGATCTAGAGGTGACGACTCTTGTTAGGCATTGGCACGACCACGGGGACTGGGGTCGCATCGAATACTTACCTCTTCCAAACAAGCCTCGCTTGGCCCAGTCCATCATCATCAAAAACCTGGTGCGAAAGCTGACGCTCTGGGCGAAATAGACACTCCTCCAAGCATACACGGCCCACAATCCGCCGCTAAAGTTCCAGCCCCCCCCTCGGTCAAAAACAGCACTATTGCCGACATATGCGAGACTACCGAGGTGTCGGTATTCGAACGTGTTGAAGATTGCGTCATCCAGGTCTCCTTCCCTAATGTCGTTCGCCTTCAGACCCGGACTAGCATGGGCAAGCTTGTTGAACTTGTGCCCTAGATACTGGCCCTGTTGGTGGGCTCGCTGGGCAGTGGCGGGTAGCGATGTGAGCTTGCTGTCAATCTCGGTCAGCAGCTCCCTGAGCTCCCCAAAGTCCAGAGTGCCTGACTTGTCCTTGTCGTACTCGGAAAACAGCTTATCGAGGCGGCGGAGATGACCCATGGCCTGGGGAAACCTTTTTCGAACGTCCGAGGCAACCGCCCGCCATTCCTGAAAGCTGAGCTGCAGTTTTTCGGGATCCTTGCCGTGCTTCCATGCGAGCTTCCGGAGGAAGGACACGATGTGGTTGGCAATGTTGTTTTGCACGGTCGCGCAGTCGCCGATCGCATACACATCGCCCATCGGGGTCCCGTTGAGGCGGAGATGGGTGTCGGTTTCCAGCGCTCGCTTATTTGTCTGGGACTGGCCTAGCTGGGCTGCCAATCGCTGGCAAAAGTCGGTTTGGGACACGCCCGTCGACCATAGACAGAACCCGGTCGGGAGTTCCTTGGCTGTGATGCCACCATCGGGCCCCGGCGTCTTCTGCGTGAAGACGATGCGGTCCGGCTGTACCTCCGAGACTCGCGAGTTCGTGAGCACGTTGATCTGGTCCCGAGCAAACCGGGCCTCGGCGTACTTGGACACCTGTTCATCGTATGTGTTGAGGATGTGGCCGCGAGACTGAATGATGTGCACCGATATTTCATTGCGGAGGAGTTTGGGGAAACGACGGGTTAGATCCTCATTTAGCAGATCAAACAGCTCGGCCGCAAATTCTACACCCGTCGGGCCTCCCCCGGACACCACGAACGAGAGCAGGCGGCGGCGTTCCTCATCCGAAGTAGTCGGTAGGCAGGACAGCTCCAGGTTGTGCATCACCGAGTTGCGTATCTTTCGCGCATCGTCAATGTCCTTGAGAAAGTGGCAGTACTCCAAACCCTTGACTCCGTGGGGATTTGTGACCGACCCAACGGCAATGACCAACTTGTCGTATGGGACGTAGAAGCGGGAATCGTTTCCATGAGCGTCTGTCTGGGACACCTCTATCAGCTTGCTGGAGAAGTCGACATCTTCGGCCTGGGCCCGGATGAAGTGACCCCTGACCCGGGCAAGCACGCGGCGGATAGGTTCGACGAGGCTCCGCATTTCGAGCGTGCCAACAGTCGCAGATGGGAGCATGGGAGTAAATAAGAAGTAATTGTGCGGCGATATGACAGTGACATGGTACTCGCCCAAGTTGAGGTGCTTGAGCAGCGCTACGCTACCCCAGCCTCCACCCAAGATGACGAGCTTGGGTTTCTCTTGCTGCTTCTCCATTTCCTCGTTATCATTATCATCTATGAGAACCTCGGCGATTGGTAGATTCTTGGGGCCGCCCCTGCGGGGGTCTAGAGCGAGGTCAGAAACATTGATGTCGGCGAGTTCGGCCTCCTCCTTGTACGTCGAGGCATCGTAAAGAAAGAAACCGGCTACGCCGATGCCGAGGACTAGGACGGAACTCCCCAGAAATGCGGCACAGCGCGTAAGAAAGCCGAAAACCTTGTTCTTGCGCCCGGCCTGTGCGCTAGTCGATGCAATTCGGACGAGTATCAGGTCGTGGAGAAAAGGACCCGGGCTCTCTGGAGGTCGATGGAACGGGCGCGCATTCCCACTCACGGGGTACGGAGAGGGCCTCCTGGCGGGTAATGTTGCAAATTGGCGTCGCTGTACGGGGAGGACATGTTTGCGACTGGCGATGGCGATGGCGGGTAACTTGGGGAGCGCTGTGCTTCGCAAGGGGTATCTGACGGAAGCTGTTCTCGCCGTGACCACAATTCCAGGCATGACGGGTCTTTGGTTGTTCACCAGGAATGTAGCTTTAGCATTGCCGAATGGCCGTTGATAAAAGCGAAGGGGAGTAGGAGACGGTTGGACTGGGGATCCTTCGAGACGTCACAAACCTAGTTGAAGAATGACAGGCGGGATTAGCCAAAAGAGGAAAGAAAGAAAAGATTTGTAAAAAGATATTACCCAAGTCACAAAACCTGCTGCACCCAAAGCTATCATAATGCGAGCATCCAAGTGATGAAGCTGTCCTTGCTTCCACCTGGATTGGATATCATCATCCACGGGATGACCAACGTCATACATGGTGGGCAGGGGGTATTACTATATATAAACTAGTATGCCCTTTATATTTAACCATTAATATTTACATACCCGTAATTATTATATAATGTATATTTAATACACTATTATATATTAAATATACTATTTTTATATATTAAATATATTATTATATATTAAATATATTATTATATATTAAATATATTATTATATAGTTATATTATATATTAATAATTATAAAACCAGGATCTTAATTTTCTATTTATTACCAAAATATAATTAAAATTCAAATGTAATTTTTCCCAAATTTTTAAATTTTTACCTTTATTTTATATTATATTAATTTTATAATATTAAAAAATGCGGAGATTATTATTGGGAATATATAGTGAGCGAAAGCAAGCGAAGTATTCGGTTTTTGAAATTATTAAGCCCGTGAGGGATTATTAAGCCTTATAGGGGGGAAATAACTTAAAAGGTAAAAAGTGTGGAGTCTTTTTCAATTAGGCGAAAAACCACTTTTTAATAATTCGCAGGTATATTTATTAATATAGACATATTAATTGGAATATTCTTATTATTGTGCAATTTTTAAAAACCCATATTTGTAATATTAAAAAAGAGCTATAAGCTTATTAATTGTGAAGGGCTGGAGTCACGTCAAGGAGCGACGATAAGTGCCATAATAGTATGTATATTCGATCTACGGAGGGGAAGGAGGGAAAAGGGGCAAAAAGGTTTGGAAAAAGTGGAAGGATTTATAAATAGCCTTTTATACATATCGGTGTCGCGGTTAGCCCGTTATATATACGTTATAATATAAATGGGCCTATAATATATTTCTCCTTTTACCCGCCCCGTTTTATGGCGGTGACGCCGTAAATACGCTTTTATATAATATAATTATATATTATAATTTATAATTTTAAATATACTCTTAATAATCCGCTTATATAAAGCGTTCGCTACGATTACCGTATATAATAATTATAAGAGCCATTTTTCGGCCGCTTATTATATTTTTCCAATCCTTTATTATAATAATTATTATAAATTGCCCCCCCCCCCCCTTTTTTCCTATTACCTTTTTGGGCGCCCATATAAGCGCCGAGGCCTTTTATAAATATTTTGCGTTTTAAACGGCGGCGTTATAGGCTTTAAGTATTAACCCGTTATTATTTAAAACTTCTCCGGCCAAATTTTATTAAAATTCCTACTAATAAATTTCCTTGGTCGATCCTTTATTACAAACCCGCCGCGCGGGCGTTGGTTAATAAACTATATAATATTTTAATCCGCCAATCCGTCCATTTTTAATTTTGGCGGCTCCGGGCCGGCCTTTCCGGCGCCCCCGCCTTTCCCCCCTTATAGCGGCGGCGCCGCAAAACAGGCGGCTTATAAAAGTATTATTATTTATACTTTTATTATTATTAAAGTATATAATATTATAGCGGTGCCGGAGGTATCCCCCGCTGCATTTGTACCAAAGACCTACGCCCGGCTCGATTACTTAAATAATTAATTTAAAGCCCTAAAATAATCCTGTATAGGATTATATAAAAAGCCAAAAGGACCCCCGGGACTTGTGGGATTTTTGGAAGGGTAATAAACTATGGCGGCAAAAACTTGGTTATAAAAATATAATTACTATTTAATACATTATATTTTCCCTTAAATATTATATTATTGTTTAGGAATAATCCTATACAGGATTATTTTATATTTCCTAAAGCGTTACCACTTTAAAACAGGCAATTAAAGGTTTAATTAAACCAAATAACTTGCTTTTAAACACCGACCATATAATAAGGTTATTAAACTTATTCCCCGTTATATTTTTTAAAGGTTTAACCAGGGTTTATAAACTTAAATCTTAATAATAAGCCTGCGTTTTTTAGAATTAAAATTTAAGAAATTCCTTTACCATTTTCTCCCTTTAATTAACTTCAATTAATAATTATAATTAAAAAATAATATTATACGATATTATATTAATAAGTATAATTAAAAATCCGCGGAAATTATGATATTAAGGTGGGAGAACCCTTTTACGGTATACCGGTAAGGAGTTTATAATACTTATATTATAAAAAATAAAGCGGATATTTATATTATAATAAAATTAAAAACTGACCAGTATATTATATTATATAAGTTTAAAAAATCGCCCAAATTATACTTTGTAGGGGGGGCAGTTTTTTTCTTATAATAACGAAAGCGTAATATCCGGTTAAAAATAAATTGCCCTTAAAATAAAGTAAGTATAATAAATTAGGGGTAATAATGAATAAAGCTAGGCAGACCTATATATTATACGAAGCTTAAAAGCCTTTCGAAAACCAACCATTTATACTTTAAATAATTTATTATTAGGGAAAAATTAGGGAATACGTCCTTAAAAAAAGAAATAATACGGAAGCTTTGCAATATTATAGGATTACCCTGGTAGTATTATAAACCTATAAGGGCCAAAGCCAAATAATAAGAATTCGATTCTGGAATAAGTTCGATACCGGTTAAAAACGCGTATATAATTATAGTGGGAAGGCCAAAAAAAAATTAACCTTCGAATATTAAATAAAATTATACACCCTTATAATACCCCTATAAGCGAAATAATAAAGGTTAATAAATAATTAAACCCCTATTATATTACGGAAGTCCGGCTTAAAATTAAGGCGCGATTTAATAAGGAAGCCTTTATTTGCTCAGTTATAAAAAAAGTAGAAAAAGGAATTATTAAAAGTATTAATACGTAAAAAGAAAAGTAGGATTATAATCCTATTTTTAAATAAAAGGAATATTTTTATAAGCCCAGCTTAAGCTCCGAGGGTATTATAATTATAAAGGATCCTAAAAATTATATAACGGAGGGACGATTTATATAATTCCGGTTAAACTTAAAATAAGGGGGAAAATAATAAAAATGCCCTTTTATTATTTAAAAAAGTTTAAAAAAAAAAGGATAATTAGGGTTGGTTAAAGTTACCGCAGAAATTTAGGGGCTAAATAAGGCGCCCCTAAATTGGCCCGTATTATAATCCTACCTACGGTTATAAAAAAATCCTAAAAACTATATAGTAAAGGGATAATTTACGTAATTTCGATTAAGGGAATAATAATATTAAGGTACAGATTACGGAGGTATTTTAAATTAATTTGGGAAAAAACAGGTAAATCTAAATAATATTAGTATTTTATTTATAAATAAAAGAAAGTATATAATAACCGGGCTTGGTTTATGGGGGCTTATTATAATTACGAAGGATTTCGAAAACTATATGGCGGAAGGATAATTTACGTGCTCCCGGTTAAAACCCCGTAAATAAAAATAGGAATTAAGGAGTACCTTTGCCGCTCCTTAAAGGGTATAAAAAAAAGGAAGGATTAAAGCCATTAAGCGCTTTAAAATATAAGGGAAAATAAATACAATTTTTAATAATTATTAAATCGTTTTTTAAAAGGAGGCCCAACTTTATTATTTTTTAGGTTAAGTTTTACTTTTTATTATAAATATTAAACCCCGTACCCGACCCAATGGATATTAAAAAAAGTATCCTTTAATAGGTTTGGAAAAATATAAATCGCCCGTCCAAATTAAAATCGATCCCTTTTTAAAGGATTTGGTATAAGGGTAATTTTATATAGGCCTTATTAAAAAAAAAAAAGGAGAGATTTTAAAAACCGAACTTATTTAGGAAAGGTTTAGGGGTCCCATATTTTATTATAATCTGACCGCAATAAGAGGGAAATATGGCGATTATAATAATTTATAGATTATAAACGCCAGATTTTTAGGCTCCCATTTATAAAATTATAATTAATTCCCCACCCCTCCGAGGGCGCCTAATTTTTTTACTTTAAAAAGCGGCTAAGGAGGGGATAAATATACGGTAAGGAAGTTATAGGAGATTTGAAGCTTAAGGGAAGGTAAGGCGAGGCCTTTTAGCCTAAATAAATTAACCAAAATTACGCCCGGCCTTATAAAAAGCCGGCAAATTAATAATTATTCGGAGCGGATTAATTAATAATAAGGGGTAAGATAATTAAGGAGGACGGTAAAGCGGTATACCTACGAAGCCTAAAATCTTTAAGCGCGAGGCGCGGAATATAAGGAACAGGACCTATTAGGGCCTCGGATGAATAATATTAATACCCGGAAAATGGGAAGGTAATCATTAAAAAAATTATAAAGGTTTCCTGTTTTAAGTTATAAAATCCCACGATTACGCTTAAAAGGCCTAAAAAATTTTACCACCACCATGATTTTTAATTCCAGAAAACGATTTATAATTTACCAGCCTAGGGTTAAAAAAAATAATCCTATATTACATTACCCCTTAAAACCCTATTTAAATTCTAATTTTTATAATTTTTTTTATTTATCATAAAGTTTTTTAATTCCTAAAATTATTCTACCATTTAAATTTATTATATTATATTCTTAAAATAAGGCGCGGCGAAGGCTTTTTTGCCAAAATACCATTATAATAAAAGAAGGTAAAAAACGCCTTAGGTCTAAAAACGATTTTTAAAAATAAAAACACCCGAAAGCGCTAACGAAATTTAAACCTTATCATATAAACGAGGAGCCGAGCGATCGCCTTTTAACCCTTCCTCGCTTAAAATCCTGTTAGATACGCCACTGCGTGTTCGATACGCCACTACTGCGTATCGACTGCGCCATTGCGTATTTACGGCGCCAATGCGTACTAAATACGCTATCGCGTATCTAGTACATTATGGCGTAAGATACGTTATCGCGTATTTTATACATAACAGGTATATTTATATATATAACTTATAAATGTCTACGGCGTAATAGGGGTAATAATAATATTATAAATAGCTTCCCTATACGCCCTTCCAATGCATTATAATAATACTTATACAACCATTAGTTAACCTTATTATGCCACCTTTATAAGTAATCTAATTTAACCTTTTATATTTAATAATTAAAAGTCTGATTAACTCCGCCGAGTTATAATATACCTTCCTTAAAATCGATCATATAACTCCGTTAAATTACCCCTTTATTACCAATATAAGCAATATTATTTTAAACATTTCCCTCGAGTGGGAGACCTGGGATAAGCAATTCCGTACCAGGGCCATCGATTCCGCCCTATAATTTAATATCGACCCTTCCACGTAGGGCAAACCACTCCTTAATAGCCCCCGTATGCCTAATTATAATAATTTCTCACAGGGGAATTTATAAAGGTTTATTTAAACCATTATGGAAGACCCAGTGGTATTTATTAAAATATTAGCTGGCCTTTTTAACTTGCAAAATAATACGCCTATATATATTTTAATAAGCGATTATATTAAACCAGCTTTTAATTTCCTCGAATTTAATCTGGAATACCAAAAGGTGTACCAATTCCTTATTACGAGTTATAATTATAAGCGTATATATTATAAGAAATAAAAAAAACTTATTCGAAAGTTTCGCGTATAAATTATAAAGATTATAATAATACCCTACCAAAACGCCTATTATAATTTAAATAAATTTTTACGAACTTAGTATTTTAACCTTTGTAAGTATATTAAATTTAACGAAATACGTATAAAAAATATAACGGAAGACCTATATTCCTAAGCCATTATACCATTAAGGTATTAACCATAAAATTTCCATATATAATTTTAAAATTGGATTAATATTATGGTAAAATTTATTAAATGGTAAGATTTAATTATCACACGACCTTAAATATAATTACGCGGCTTTATGGCCATTATACGCCAGGTTAAACCCTCGTGGGTTATATTTTATAAGCCGTTTTATTAATCCAGGGTTTTTAATAATACCCTTAAATACTTAACCGTAATAAACAACTTTAAAGATTAATTATTAAAAAAAAAGGCGGATAATAGGGGCCGCGTAAGGAAAGGGGCCTTTTATTTATAAAAAGGCTACAAAAGTAATAAGAAACGCGGATAAAACCCTTAGGGTAATATCGACGAGTCCCCCAATAAAAAACGAGCAAAATCGAAGCCAAAATTAAAATAAAGCGACCGAGCGCCTGGCAGAAACAAGTTATAATATCCCTGCCAGCGTTATTTTTATAAACCCGAAAGGTGCTTATACCTTTACCCCGAGCGCCATTTTTAAAAATAAAAGGGCTTATTAAAATTCTACATTAATGTTTAAAACCACTAATCCAAATATAAGGAATAATTAACCACCCCTTTCCTTATTAAACGTATTAAGGAATTAAATAAAAATTAATTAATATATTAAATGGCGGTTTATATGGTGGGGGATAAAACGCAAAATACCGAGGAATATTCTTTTCGAAATTCAGCCATTCTGAACTTAAGGGCTAATCTCGATATTTTTATTAATAAATTACGCTTTTGTAATTATTACCGCTCCACCTATAGTAATTATTTTTAGGCAGGGGATTCCAAGGTCCTTATTCGGGGATACGGAACCGTATCCATTTAGGTATAAACCCCTGGTTTTATTCGATATATTAACCGAATATTAATATTATTAAAAATTATACATTGCCCCGGCTTTATATATAATATTATATCCCTCCGTAATTTGCGTATATAAGATTATTGGTAGGATTAAAGCCCTGGTAATAATTATTTTAGGCGTTTTAATAGGATATTTATAATATAATTCCTCGACCAGCATAATTAATTTATTTTAAAATATATACCCTTTTTTTATATACGCTTGGGCCCTATATAGGGTACCTTCCTTATATATTATAAGGTTTTAAAAAAAAATAAAAACTCGTATATATTATACGCCTTACGGAAACCATATACCCAGGAGGTATTTAAATGGCACCTCCGTTTAAATTACCCAGGTCCCGAGCCACTTTAAAAATTAATTAATTATTTAATTAGTATTAAGATTAAAAGGCCTATTATAATGGAATATTAATAATGTATTATTAATAAAACCAAATAATAAATCTAATAACCCTAACGAGTATTAATTAAAAGGGCGGGCAAGCGTATAATACTGGATTTTTATAATTATATAAAGGATTATAATAATAATATAAGTTTATTTCTTTTAATCAATAGGCATACGGGAATATCCTGGGATTATTACCTTAAAAACCGCAGAAATAATACCCTAATATAGGCTTTAAAAAACCTTTTTAAAATATGGGCAACCTAATATTAACTCCCTATTAAGGTTATTTAATTAAATAATAAGATTATTATTTAATATCCCAGGGTTAAAAAAATGGTTAAAAAAAAAGGACGCCGTATTAAGGCTTTTACGCCATATACTTAGGCGCAAAACGGGCTGGTAAAAAGGATGGGTGGATTAATAAAATAAAAAGCTCGAGCCATAAAAGGAAATTTTCCTAAAAAACTCTGGCCCGAAATTATTAAATTAACCGTTTACCTTTTTAATTATATTCTTATATATAACCGCGGATGGTAAAGTCCATTTAAAAGGTTCCACGGTAATAAGCCTTTAAATATATATTTTAAGGTTTACGGATATACTGCCTATATTATAATAACCATAGTTTTTAAAAAGGAAACCCATCGTTATAAATTAAATTTAAAAGCTTAAATCGGGTACCTTATAAGGTACTTTTTAATTAATTAATATTATATATGGATTTCTTTTTTTTATTAAATTATTATTACCCGAAACGTTACCTTTAATAAGTCCATAATATAATATCCGGTACTTCCACGCAGGAAGTAAGGTGTGGGAATACGTAGTATCCGCCACACATATCGTGAAAATCGCTAATGCGATTTAAATTATTAAGAAAGTTGGTATTTTGTTTTATCTTATTCGCTTATAATTCTATGTCTTTTATTTTATTCGCTTTTAATTCTATTTCTTTTTATTTCATTCGCTTATAATTTTATTTTGTTTTATTTTATTGGCTTATAATTCTATTTCTTTTTATTTTATTCGCTTTTTCTTATTATTTCATTTCTATTTCCTCTATTCGCCTTTTATCCTTTACCTTCCATTTCTTTTTTTTTCTTTTTTTTTTCTCTTATTATTTTATTTCTATTTCTTCCATTCGCTTTTTATCCTATACCTTCCATTTCTTTTTTTTCTCTTTTTTTATTCGCTTTTCATTCTTTATATTTATTTTATTTATTATTCTTTTTATTTTTATTCGTTTATTATTTTACTTATTTCTTTTTTCCTTATTTCTATTTATTTTATTCGCTTATTATTCTACTTTTTTATTTCTATTTATTTCACTTGCTTATTATTTTACTTTTTTATTTTTATTTTTCTACTCGCTTACTTATTTCAATTGCTTACTCATTTTAATTGTTTACTTATTTCCATTGCTTACTAATATCGTTTGGCTTAATTCGAAAGTTTTTTAAAAGTCTGAAAAACGTGGCTACTGGGTGATTTGAACTTATGCACTTTAGGTTTACAGTTTTAATAGACGATTTGGCTTTAACCAATTAAACTACTATACTACAACTTACGTTATTTAATATGGGACCTTCTCTGATTTATAACCCTTAATCCCCCCCCCCTCCTAATATTATATTCTTTATTATATAACAATCGTATAAATGCGCGGATTTCAATTAATTTTAAAATTTCCATTAATCTGTATATAAAAATCGGGGAAATAAGCGCATTTAAATTCGTTTAAAGTTTCTATTAATCTGTATATAAAAATTAGAGAAATAAGCCGATTTAAGTTCTTTTTAAACTTTCCATTAACCTGTGTATAAAAATTAGAGAAATAAGCCGATTTAAGTTCTTTTTAAACTTTCCATTAACCTGTGTATAAAAATCGGAGAAATAAGCTGATTTAATTTCTTTTTAAACTTTCCATTGATAATATTGGCAAAAGTAATAAAAGAAATGGTGAAAAAAGGAAATATATTATTACAAATTATAATGGAATAATATTAGAGGTCCTTTTTACCAATTTAATACCTTCGCCTGCGCTGTTTTCCCTTTACTTAAGAGGCTTTTTTAAAAAACAATAATTATTAAAACGGAAATAATCCCATTTATTATATTCTTGGTGACATTTCGAACAAGTTTTATTTCCTTGCCAAATGGGTAAAGTTTGGAACTCGATTTTAAATTTGGGTAAAAGGATTTGGTGTTATTAAACAAGGAACAGTTGTAAAATGTAAAAGAAATTTGGAAACCTAATAAATATAAGGATAAAAAGCACGGATGATAAATAGTTATATAATACATACCACCTAAAAAATTTTTCTTTTTTAAAATAAAGTTTATTTGTATTAAATAACATGGAAAATAAAATGGTAAAAATAAAGGAAAATCTGTATAAGATAGCCCAACCTTTAATAAACATTTTTATTTCTTTTTATTTCTTTTTATTTCTTTTATTACGGCGGATGCGGGCACTTATATCTTTGCAAATCGGTTATAAATCGGCATATGCATAGACATTATAGTATTAGTCAGATCACATTATATGAACCACCTAATTATTTCCCACCCACGATTCCGTTTATAATAAATTTTTAAAATGGAGTAAAAACCGCAAATAAAATCGTAAAAATATAATAAAAGTTGGAATTGGAACATAATCATTTAAATAGTATTTTGCTTATTTCTATTTATTTTTGATCAATTTATTCGGGCCGATGCGGCCTGGAGTGC
>JAKWBI020000238.1:0-66621 GCA_022664585.2 Zalerion maritima | reverse complement strand
CCCCCCCCCCCCCCCCCCCCCCCCCCCCCCCCCCCCCCCCCCCCCCCCCCCCCCCCCCCCCCCCCCCCCCCCCGCGACCTTCTATCGGATATTGTACAAATCCCATCGGATGCGGGAGTGTCAGCATTACCAACCAAGCACACTTGCCGGGTCGTGCCTGTATCTGCTAACTACTGAGCAAGGGGAACTTTTGAACGAAACAAAGTTCAAATATCTCCTCTTACCCCGGAGGACCCATTAGAAAAAGGTAATGTTGCCCTCTTCCCCATGGGGGTTTGGAGTGGATATCGCGGGCCTCGAAATTCGAAGAAGCCAATCAAACACTGTGCGGGAGGGCCGCGGTGCGGCGTTTCCTATGGGTGCTATGACCAATTACAAGGGGACGGCCGGCACATACATAATCAGACCACGCGTCAAGGTGTGTTGAAGTGCGTATTCCCCAACCTCCTCCCTCCCCCTTCCCGCGGAGGATGAAGTCGTCGCCTCCTCTCCTTGCTACGGTGGCAGGTAAGCTGCTGCGTCAGCGTCTATACAAACACAGGGCCTTCTCTTGGCCCGAGCTGCTGATACGATATCAAAATCATCATGTACATACTCCAGTGTGAGACCACTCAGCTACTGTAGTTTGACCGAGTCAAGAGTCGTACTAGCAGCATTTTCCATGACTTTACAACCTGGGTACACCACTAGCTTCTACCCGGCACTAATAGTGCTTATTTCCCCAGGCTTTCAGCTCGGCCTAGTAGATGGTTCTCCTTCCTCCAAGTTCCAACGGGCCAACTTTCAGGCTCGTCGACCAGCTACTAGGCGTCGCGATCTTCCTAGGCCTTGGGGCGCTATTGGTTCCTAGTGACGAATCTCTATACCTGATAAGATGCCAACGCCTCGGAAATAAACTAGTTACCGCCCACGCCATGCCATGTGTCCGCACTCGAGAGAAATCCCGAAGCGAACTCAGCAACCCCAACCAAACCTTAATTCTACCACGGGGAGCCTTTGGATGGTTGAGCTGGGCGAGAAGATCCTCCCGAACCTGCATAGCCTGCCTGCCCTGCCCTTCACACGCTTGGTGGGGGTTAGGTCTCGATGTCTAGAATGGAAGAGGAAGTTACCTTCTCTCATCTAACAAGACCTGCACATCCCCGACGTCCGATCCCGAGAACCAAGGACATGAACCAAGCTTTAAAAAAACGCCACCAGGGGAGATCCTCCGGCTTTGTATGGTTCAGCATATTCGTCCAGTTGTCTTGAGACTTGAGTCTCCGACTCTCTCGGCGTCAAAGCTCCGAGCTCGTACTAATTTCCCGGCCGGGCTTTTGTTGGCTTGGCGAACTCCAAGATGAGGCCATTCTCGCTCACCAGCCTAGCTCCTTAACCGGCGCTAGGCTTTATCACGTGTTTTCCAAAATGTGCTTGTTCCGAGCCGAGAGGCTATTGCGAGCTTTGAGGCTTTGCTACGATTTTATCAGGGCGTCTCTGGAATGTGCTCGGAGGTATTGTTTTCAAGTTGTTAGCTGTGCCATGTGTTTCAGATAATCGGAAGTAAATCAGGGGTTGTCTGGTCATCAATGCGGTGGACCAGACCGACGGGTCAACTTTGGTGTTAATGATGTTGTTGGTTACACGCACGTTGTACGAGAAGTTGTGATGATGTCGCCGCCGCCGCTGGCCACTTCAGGAACGTTTAGTGACCTTGGAGGCCAACGTCCCGGCACGGTACCCGCACAGGTCAGGCCTATCTTGCTCCACGACGACCGCACCACGCCGGCGGCGCGCTTGCGCTTCGTGATGATGGACGAGTGGGTGGGAGCGGGCTTGTCCTCGTCGGTGGTCGCCAAGGGATCATAACCACCACCGTCTTGTAAAGGGCGATATTCCCAATGCGGTCGGTCTATGCCGGAGCCCTTAGCGTCATCTTGGCAAACCTTTATATACTCTTTAGGTGGCCAGACGTAATATTATTATAATTATTATAAACGGTAAGTATTATAAATATTAAGATTAATCCGATTATTTTTAGGATAAAGGGTTTTATATTTATCCGGAATAATATAAAGTAAATATTCTTTATAATATTTTTTAATATAATATTTTAATACGTGCGTATTTATATATCCTATATTTATAATTTTAAGCCCCTATAAGTCCAGGAAGATTAAAAAAATATTTCGGTTTTTATAAAATCTTTGCCAGATAAGCAGGCCTTTCTCCCTCGCCACGGCCCAACTCTGCTGCGATCCGGTAGACCCCCCCAGCTTATATATAGCCTTTTCTTCCAATCTTCGTCCCCTCCCCTCCTCCCCCCCGGTTGCTGAACGCAACGAGGGACAACAATACCATGCATACCTCCGCATCCGAAGGCGCGAAAGTGCGCAGACAACCTAGGAGGGAATCTTTGAACTATCACGGTGTTCTATCTGTCCCTCTTGAAAGTCTGTGCTACCGAAAGAGAAAGAGAAAACCTGTTTATAATCTAGTGCTTTTTGGCTCCTTTCTTGCTCTTCGTTTACCTCTTTTAACTCCCGAAATCTCCATCTTCTCTGAACTCTTTCTCCCCCCCCCCCCCCCCACGTATCCTCTCTCGTCAGCCCTCTCCCCTCTGTTTTTTTTTTTTTTTTTCATTTTTCAAATTAGTTACACCGTTCGATCGCACCTTATCGCTCATCCTCCTCCTACTTCTCCTCCTCCTCCTCGTCCTCGTCCTCGTCCTCCTCCTCACCAATCCCCTCCATTTCATCCATCTCCCTCTGCGCCTGCTGAGCGTACACCTTGGCCTTCCTGGCCCTCTTCAGGACCCGTAGAGCCCTTCCCTCGGCTTCCTCCGCATCCTTCACGGTCTGGTCCAGCTCCGCCGCCTTGCGCTTGTTGGCTCTGGACCTCTTGCTCTTATTCCTGTCCTTGCTGCTGTTGGGTCGCTTTTTCTTGGTGCTTCTGGATGCAGCGGAAGTAGCGGAAGTAGCGGGCGCGCTGCCGGACGCATGGGCCGTCGTCCCAGCCCTCGAGCGGGCGGAAGCAAGACGCGAGGCGCCGGCGGAAGTACGAGCGGGCGACGAGGAGGAGGAGGGGGCGCTGGCGGAAGCATTTGCCCTGCCCACGTGCCTCAGCATTGCCTCGACCCGCGCCTTGATTATCAGGTCCTGCTCGTTCTTCTCCAGCTCCGGGATGCTCCTCACCTGCAGCTTGATGTTGTCGATGCGGCGTCTCTCCAAGTCGTGGGCCGCGGCGGCGGGGTCCTCGCGGGGTCGAAAGCGGGACTCTGCTGCAGAGCCGGGCTCTTCTTGCTTGATGGGAGTTTTGCGCCGCTCGCGGTGTCCGCCGGACGAAAGTTCCCCTGGTGGCTCTGGACCCTCGGCTGGCAAGGGCGGCGTAGCGCCGTGCGACCTGGCTTCTTGGCCACCGCGCTGTGGCTGTGCGCGTGGACCTGAAGTGTTCTGATCCCCTGGCTCCTCTTTGATTCTCGTAGAACGCATCGTATCTTCCTCGCTCCTCTTACTGATATAGGCACTCTCGTTTCTCCCATCCCCTGCGTTCCTCCGAAGTTCGTGATCGTCGTCGTTATCGCCATCCTGTTGTCCAAGCGTTTCAGCCCTGGCCGCCGTTGCATCCCTCGTGCCGGTCGTATCACTCCCACGTCCACGCCTGTCCCCAGCGCCAGTATTCGGCGCACGCGACTTCGGACCGTCCTCGAGAAGCTGGCGTTCCGCTGCTTGCGGCTCCGCGAGGTTGTCGAACGGGCCGTGGATAGCCTCCTAAACTTCCATGTACCCGCCGAGAATGAGCCTCTGTCGAAATCCTGCGAGAGTTTCGTTCTCCGCGGGCCCCGACTCGGCGAATATGTGCGGGATGGGCAGGTCGCTGTCCTCCCCCTTGACCTTGGGCGACACGTCCCTAGCGCCCGACCCACTTTCCGTAACGTGGGCCAAAAAAGTCGCCGTCGACGAGTTGTTTCTCTGGGCGGAGGGGCGGTTAACCCGCTCGTTCGTGGGTCGACCGGGCTGCCCTGCCATGCCCCGTGGCAGCTGGATGCCCTTCGAGAACCAAGCTTGGTGGTGCTTGCTGGTTGGGCGGCGGAGGATGGTGGGGCGCTGGTCTGCCTGCTGCTGCGAGCCAAAGGCCCTCTCAGCGGAAGTCCCAGCGGAAGTCTCAGCGGCTGGGTGAATCGCGGAGCCGGGTCGGGCAGGTTGGGAGGCCTGCCCTGTCTCCCGCTGGAGCTGGCGCCGAGACCCTCGTTGGCTCTTGAGCTCTGTGGAAGGCTCGGCGACACGATCGGCGACACGCTTGTCCTGCCTCCGTCCTTGGCCTCGACGCTGGTGCTCCCGCTCTACGATAGGGGCTCGGCGAGTCTCGGCGGCCTGGCCGCTGGCGTTGTCGCGGGCTTGAGTGGTGCCAAGGCCTCTGGGCTCTCCACTTTGCTCCTCGTTCCCAACCTTGTGCTCGTAGTTCGTGCCGTAGCCTGCGGAGCGAGAGGGCCTTGGGACTAGTTTGTGCATGCGGCGACTAGCATCACCAGAGCCCGTCGGCACATCTCTGTCTTCTCTGTCTCGGCGGAAGGATGGGAGGGGTGTGATGGAGCGATATTCCCTGGGCCCAAATCCAACACCTTCGTCCCCGCCAAAGAACATCGACTTTACACGCTGGCTATTACGCTCTTCCCCCGTGGTATCTGGTAACTGCACCTCCGGTACCACTGGGGCTGGTGCCATGATTCTAGGAATGTTTTGTGGCGATCTGATTGATGGGAGGATAGGACCCGGTGGTATGAGAATAGGATTGTGCTGTGCTGGCCTAACTGCTGGAACCACAGGGACTGGCGTCGCGATGGGAGGAGTGTTTTGTGAAAAATGATGACGTTGAAACGGAGCAAGATTGTACGTAGAACACCGTGTAGCTGGAGACGGCTCAGGCTGAAAGCCCACGGGTGGCAAGCGTTGGAAATGTGGCTGAGGTAGATAGCCTCGAGTTTGTGCATCTGGGTGCTGTATCGCTCGAGGTTGGTGGTCTCGACCTGGGACCGGGAAGTTCTGCTGTGGGAAACCATGCACTATGCTGAACCTCGATGGCGGGTTTGCTGGCTCTCTCTTGGTGCCGCCGGAATATATGTTTTCGTGAAACGGCTGAAAACCATGCGGGCCCCGGGTGTGGAAGTCTGGTGCCGGAATAAGATTCGAGGTCGAGAGCCTCGGCATTACCGGGTACGGCTCACCTGAGTGAGCATATTCCCACCTCTGATCTCGATTGGCAGGAAAGTTTGGAGTGCCCGCAGGCCTCGATACAGTATAGGCCGGTTGACGAGCGCCGATCCACTCTTGACCATCCTCGCGGTTAATGGGGTATGCGGAAGGTAATACCATAATCGTAGAATTATGAATTATACTACAATGAAGATAAAGCGATTGAGATAAGGGAATGATATTATAAATGAAATAAACAAGGTGAAGAAATTTAAATAAGGAAAATAAGGCGTTTTTACAGTATATAGCCAATTTAAACCAACTCCTTATGTAAGGGGTGGACCGCTACGGCAGGGCATCCCGGGGTGAATTCTTGGGAAGACCTGACCGATACAGAAGCGACTTCAAAGGGAGCCGTTGGTCAGGGTAGAACTTAGACTTCTTTCCCCCCTTAAGAATAAGTCTTCTTATAACTGCATAATATACTATTCACCCCTATTATTATTAAGCCTACTGTAGCGGTGCCGGAGGGATCCCCCGCTGCATTTGTACCAAAGACCTGCGCCTGGCGTAACTGCTTAAATAACTAATTCAGAGCCCTGGAATAGTCCTGTACAGGACTATATAAGAAGCCAGAAGGACCCCCGGGACTCGAGGGACTCCTGGGAGGGCAATGAACCATGGCGGCAAAAACTTGGTTATAGAGATGCAACTTCTATTCAATATATCATATTTTCCCCCAAATACCATATTATCGTTTAGGAATAGTCCTGTACTCCATGTTTTCTGGAGCGATGCCACTTTTAAAAAGGCAACTGGAGGTTTAACCAAACCAAACAGCTTGGTTTCAAACACCGACCATACAGCGAGGTTATCAAACCAATTCTCCGCTACACTACAAGTAATCTACTGTATACTCGTGCCTAACCTATTATCGGTAAACCATATTCATCCCTTATACCTTAAACCAACTTATAATTATATCTTAATAATAAGAATAAAAAATTATAAAATTAAGGATTAAAAATATAAAAAGTATATTATTAATAATACGCTTTTAAAAATTATAAAATATAATTTAAATATATTTAAAAATTAAATTTAGCGTAATATATATAAACTTTTTAACCCGTAAATATATAAAATAATATAAGGCAGGTATATAATAATGAAATAAATTATTAATTTAAAAATATAATACTTCTTTATCCGAAAAATAATATTAATTAATATTATATTATAAACCGAGTAATATATAATATAATTTTGGATATTTGCAATTAAATGCATAGTTATATAAGGAAACGCAGCGAAGAGATAATAGGGCAAGCTATAGGCAAAAATACAGCAGATGTGCTAATTGCAAGACATGCAACACAGTGTTCAGCATTGGCTTTGGATAAAACATCAACAGACACCCAAGTTCTCTCTAGTAGCAAGACCCCCAGTCGTCCCTTACGCAGTCTTCTTCCATTGGGTGTGAGCACCAATCAAACTGCTTACCACGCCAAGGAGCCCGACAATACCATCGTCGAAGTTGGCCCAGCCGAGAGCAGATGTTGGGACGGTCAAGTCGCAGAAGTCGCACAGAAGCTGGATGCGGCTTTGGTAGCGCTCACTAGGACAAGGGGTTAGCGAATATCCTGGTCCAACTTGCAGGGGTTTGTGTGTATACATACAGAGCTATCCTCTTGCTCTCAACAACGCCCTCGCCATCCTTCTTATCGACCTTGGCCTCGCGCTCCCTGAGCTTGTAGAGGGAGTAGGTCTGGCCCAGGATGCTGCAGATGATGCCCACGGCCCAGAAACGAAAAGCATGGGTCTGCCACTTCTTTGCATTGGGGCTCTTCTTGATGCCGGTCGCATCGAGGATGGTCCCGGCGTCAAAGGTGAGGTAGCCAAAGTACCCGAGCTGGCGGCCGACGGTGGCGTAGCGCATGATAGGGTCGAGGACCTTAGAGTCGGAAGCGGCGGCGGCGGCCTTGAGATGCTCGATGTTCTTGCCCACGCGCAGTATCTTGCGGGTCATGCCGAACTGCTTCTTCATGGCGTTCCAGGGCGCGATCTGGGCATTGGTGGCATTAGTGCGGAGCAGGTACCAGGCGTAGAAGCGCGCAAAGTACTGCAGCGTCCGCAAGAGCTTGTCGCGGCCCATTGTCGAGGCCACATACTTGAGGTAGTGGGCCACCGTCGGGTGATATACGAGGGCGTCGGCAACCATGGTTGAATTGACTTGATTGAAGCTGTTTCGTAGTATTATTCTCTCGATCGTCTGGGAGGATGTCGAGGTCGGGCTGCTGCGCGCGGGGAAATGGGAGCTGGTTGAGCTTTATCGTTACACAAGCACGGGGCGGTCGCAATGAATCGCTCGGTAGATCGGGATCTCGGGGATTTTCGCGAGAATCTACCTAGACTGGAGAGGGGAATAGGAGGGAGCGACTGCAGGTGAGAACTTCAGGCCAACATCAACGTCTACATTCGAGGATTTGGAGATGACTGGTGGGAGGAGGTGATGGATAGAGGACTGAAAAACTCAGTAAGTTATCCTGGATCCCTCGGTGCCGGAGGTTTCATTGCTTGGACCAGGTGAGCTCTGTTTTAGTATAAAGCTACCGAGGCTGTTGGGTTTACCGGCAAAGTCAACCCTGGGCGGAGGTGTCATCGGCACATGATGGCCGGCGTTTTTTGGGAAATTCACGTGATAATGTCTCACGTCGAAACTTGCCTCTTTGGGAACTGGCTTATTCATCATGTCGCCCCTAATTGCTGCCTCATTTCAAAGGCGTTACTGTATATCCCGGCCTTAGGCCACAAGGCGTAAGAAGTTGACTTACTTCTGGTACGTACCAGGCCCTCACCGCTGTGTCAGCCACGGCGCCAAAACGTCAGTCAGGTGCTAAAGTCATGTAGAAGTCACGATCTCGAAAGCCGTTTGCGCACAGGCCATATACCCATTTCTTCTTGCCCCAGCTTTCCCTGACGGAACAAGTTCAAGTACTTCTGGTACGTCCCGTTATCCAGAACCCGAACTTGGTCCAAGGGGGTCTGTGCACTGGACGGAGTTTCCAACTTTCTCCAGCAAGTGCAATTTCTCCACACTGGCTACATAGTCTCTCATTCCCGCCTAGCTTTGAGCCGAGCACGTCGGCATAAATCCATAAACTATGATGAGATTCCGGGAAATCCTCTTTGTACGCAACTCGAAACCCCCAGTTTCCCCTCGGCCGGAACTGTGCCTTTTCTCTCATCAACGATACGATGCCTCTGATAGCCGCTTGCCGGCCCAATGCCTGATAGCCCGGCGCTACGTCCAGCGTAGTAGCTCTTAACGACGCCCTCTGTAATTGCTTGAGCCAGATAACATATTTCCGGCGTACCTTTCCAACGTAATAGAAATTTGAATAATAGATATATAGTCATTCCCCTTCGTCGCCTCGCGGGCACAGTACATGTCTATTCTCCCCTAATTCCTCGTGTTCCTGATCGTGTGTGTCTATCTCCCTTTGCGCCCAGCACCTGTTAATAAGCTTCCGTTCCGTCCCTTCCATTGCTCCTGCCCCGCAATCACTAGTTACTTCTGACGTCGTCGCATCGTGAAGTCAATAACCTTGATCTCCGTGGTTTGTTTCCTACACATCTTTTATACCATATTCAGGGGCTCTCCCAGGCTCTTGAACTATTGATAATTCTCTTCAATACCTATTTTCGTCGACCATCCGCAAATATGGCTACCAACGGACGCAACGGTGACAGCCAGATCACCCAGGATGCCAACATCAACACCAACATCATTACGCTCACGCGATTCCTTACCGAGGAGCAAGTAAAGCACCCCGAAGCAACTGGTGACTTCACGTAAGTTTCGTCCGTCTCGAGATTATATGAATTGGCGGGGTTTTATCTAATTCCAACTGTCGACCAGTCTTCTTTGTCACGCGCTGCAATATTCTTTCAAGTCCATCGCATACTACATTCGCCGAGCTACCCTTGTAAACCTGACCGGTCTCGCCGGCTCCGCCAACACAACCGGAGACGACCAGAAGAAGCTCGATGTCATTTCCAACGATCTTTTCATCGCCGCCATGCGGTCAAGCGGAAAGTGTTCAGTACTGGTCTCCGAAGAGGAAGAGAACGTCATATTCTTCCCCAGTGATGGCGCACACTATGCGGTAGCCTGCGACCCCATAGACGGAAGCTCCAACTTGGACGCCGGTGTGTCTGTCGGTACCATCTTCGGAATTCACAAGCTCGCCCCCGGCAGCCAAGGCACAAAGGAGGACATTCTCAAGCCAGGTACGGAGCTTGTGGCAGCTGGTTTCACCATGTACGGCGCTTCTGCTCAACTGGTCGTCACCATGAAGGGTGGCACAGTCAACGGCTTCACTCTCGACAACGGAATTGGCGAATTTATCCTCAGTCATCCCGACATGAAGATTCCCAAGAAGCGCGCTATCTACTCCGTCAACGAAGGCAACAGTCTGTACTGGGAGGACGGCGTCAAGAACTACTTCAGCTCTCTCAAGGAGGCGCAAGAGAATGGCAAGCCGTACAGCGCCAGGTATATCGGATCCATGGTGGCTGATGCATACAGGACGCTCCTCTACGGAGGTTTGTTTGCCTACCCAGCCGACAAGAAGAGCCCCAAGGGCAAGCTGAGGATCTTGTACGAGTGCGCGCCAATGGCCATGGTTTTCGAGAATGGTAAGCTCCAACTTATTCTCTGCCGCATGCAAAACAACACTAACAACAGAAACAGCCGGTGGCCAAGCAGTCGACAGCAAGATGGCGCGCATGATGGAGGTGGTACCGGAGAGCATCCACGACAGGGCAGGTATATTCATGGGAAGCTACGACGAGGTCGAGAAGGTCAAGAAGTTTGTGAAATGAAGCATCCAACACGTGGCGGATTGGTAAATTGTCGGCTTACTGCTCTCCGGTTTTGGGTTAACCCTGTTGGCGTTTAAATAATATTTTTGTGTATATCCAGCCATTGCATTATTCATGAGTAGCTACATAGCTGGCTTGGGTCCAGCCAGCGCACATCGGTGGGACAGACTGGTAATTGCATTGATAAACCAAGGGCATCGAACCATCCCATGAATCTTTTTTATGCCGGTATTGAAGTCCCATGGCAGAAAATGGCCTTGTTGCAACCCACCCGATGCATGGTCTACCTCTCGCCTCAGGCTCCCTGTGTCTTTTTCCGCCCACGGGCCGTTCCTTTTCTGCCGCGGGACTTGAGCTACCCACTATATCCAACCACTCGGTACCAATCTGCAGAATCTTGCTACTAACATCTACTATAATGTGCGCTCCCTATGAGAGTTGAGTTGCCTCAGATACGGCGTAGTTTTTCTCGGTTGACCTTATTAAATGGGATCTTACTTCCAAGGCACTCGCCTCATGGCACAGCGGTTGAATATTGTATGTGCTTAATGTGCCACGCGTGTCTGGATACTTGCTACTGAATCTTGCCGGGCATACTGTCATCCTATCTTGAGTCTAGGCTGTTCAAGAAACATCGCATCTAGCCCTCGTAAGATCTCGCCGTGCGGATTAGACCGTGGGGTACCATCGTGAATGCTCGAAACGTCCCTATCCCATGAATTCGCCCTCGGCTGCAGCATGCACACAGCAGGCTCCTACCCGGGGAATGGGGTGATCCAAAATGCAGTCTCACATCTTCGCGCATGTGGCAACCGCCTTTTCGGGTTCGTGGTATCAGATGGCTGCCCACCTATCCGACAAAGCTGTGAGGGGATCGGCAGCAGTCAGCGAAGGGGCGCCGAGAATCGGGAGTGGGGGCCCTATGAGAGCACACGGAGCCGGCCAGGGTCGCCGGTAGCACACCACCTCAGCCGAACAGAACGGGCTGGGCCAAGCATCAGCATCAATATCACCGCTCTGACCCAGCAGATGTCGCTTTGAGGTAAGCCACGATCGATCCTGTTCGTCGAAAGGATCGAACGAGAATGCGTCGGAGGGTTGTACAATGCGGTCCAGATAAGGGAATCCCAACCCGGGAATAGACCTGACGTCGATGCTATATTCCGTCCGTCTTAATCACACACCGCCCACATATTCTCAACCAACCTTGATCCGAATCCTTGCAAAATTTTCATATGTTCCATTTTGCCACTACTCTTCGTATCTGATATCATTGCCAAGGTTACAATTGATGCAAGATGTGCGCTATCTATCAAACTTTGGGTTGATGATAAGGGGGCACGAAAAGGATCCGGAAAGCACGGCGGCCGCACATAGTCAGCACATAGTCATTGGTAGGAGGAAAAGTAAAGCCGGGGGGGGGGCCGTTCGTTTCGTTCTCTCACGCCGTTAGATAGTTGCAGCGAAAAGCTTGCGACTGGATACTAGAAGCTTACACATGACAGTAGCAGCAGGTATTCCGGGGAGAGGTCCCGAGGAGGGGGGCTAATCAATGTTCCGAAACCTGCCTTGCTTGCATATTATTTTTGCTTCCTTTTTGGGGGGCAGGGAGGGATCATGGATGTGAATTGAGGATTGGGGATGGAGGGATGGATATGGGATCTAGGTACACATCTTGCATGACGGCTGGAACTCTAAAGCAGAAATCTTGGTCTCTACCCCCTTTCGTCGGTAGGTGGGCGGTGATAGGCATGCAAGCATGGAATGGTGGGGAAAAGCATACGCGGGTGTGTTGCGCAAAAAAGACCGAAAGAGCACAAAAGGGGGGCGATACCATCTACATACGTACCTGGGCGGGGGATCGCGGAGGATATGGTGCACGGACAGGCAAAACGGGGGACGCTGGGAGGGGGGGGGGGGCTTGTCTATTGACGTCCAACGACGATCAATGACTCGGCAAAGCCTGTGATGGGGGTCAGTGGACACCTTCCCGGCTTCGGCCCCGATTAACAACGATCTCCATCCTTTTACACCCGGCCCAGCGGAGGTCCGCTGCCGTCAGGGAAGCGTGCCGCAGCGAGCGACTCGGAGATTCGAGCTCACCACCGAGCTTGAGCTCGCTGTATCACTCTTAGCTCCATATCTCTGTTTTTTTACCCCCTCATCCCGCTCACCTTTTTGTGGTTCTGATTTTGGGGGACGTTGTTTTGAGCCGCCCAGGAGGATGGACAATAATTTTACACGGCAGAGAGTACGGTATCCTGTATTTCGCTAGCATTTTCGTGGGTGACACAGGCACCTATCCGCACCAGCTGACCGAAGAGTTAGTTGACCGCCGTTATGCAATCGTGATCAAGCATGACCTTGCGACACGCTAAGCATATGTCCATGATTCTTTGATTTTGACGGAAAACTGCACATTTTCCGGTCTCTGTCGCTTCACGATGCTGTTGCACAATCACATGAGTGCGTCCCGTCGCGGTTGAGAGTCGAATCGTGGTGCACGATTGGAGGGCGGTAGGGGCATCTTTACGTAAAGGAGGCGTCCACTAACGTCGTTGAAATTCCCTTTCACATTTCCAAATGCCCAAAAAGCATCGTGCACCCAAACACATCATATCAATTCGCGAACCTTGGTTTTTTTGCTTCCAAGGGTGGAATGTACCTTTTGCAATGTCGGAGGAAATCGGAGGAATGCTGAGGATGACCGACTTCGAGACGTCTTACAGCCGGCCAATGGCAGCACCCAGAGCGGCTGGCCATCGGCAACCTGTGGGGCCGGTCTGGGCGCCATCGTTGAATTTTCCCTGCTCTCATTGGCTCCCGCATTTTCACATTCTGAGGGACCCCTGCACAACGTGACGAAAGTATCCCTTCAAACTTGCCTCCTATCTTACACCCTCGTCTTTTCGTCTCGTTTAGCTTCCTTTACGACGTGAATTATCATGCAAAACGAGATGTTGATGCGAGCCACATATTGCACTTCATTAATGAGTTCCATCCCCGTTTCGAGCTTGGTGCGAGTTTTCCCGACAAATATCGACCCAAATGCAGGGGTGTGAACTTACCCGCCCGCTTCCGCATCAGTTTCCCACCCCCTCCACGAAGACTCTCAAGGACTTCTTCCTCAGGGTCATCCCCCGAGGATCAAAACGCGGGGCTTCCCAGCTTGCCATACTGCCAGTTGCTCCTCGACGAATGCAGCCATCCATGTCCGAGGGAGTTAGCTGCCAGGGGGGGGGGGGGGAGATCCATTCCAATGTACCGAATACTTCCCACTTGATGTATACGAAACCCACTTCTTTCTCGTTGTCACTTTCCACAAAGCGCGAAGGGGATTGAATACGTCTTCTCTTTTGGGAGGTAAGATGAGATGCCTCTAGGCAGCTTGCATCTTGGCTTGACCCTTGATCAATCGTTCGTGGCCTGAAGGTGGTGTGCTGTAGCTGGAGATTTGCAGATTCTGGGGATTCCTCAACAAAGACCTCGTTGTTGGCGCCTGTGTCAGCCCTAGACAGCAGGCGGCATTTCTCGCTAGCAGAAGCACCAGCCAGCCAAACAAAACCCCTGGGCTACCCCCAGTCTCTACCGTGTAATGCCCCAATCGGGAAATCTCAGGTCACCTGCCTCAGGGGTCCTCGATATGATAAATATTTCGAACAGTCAACTGACTGATCGTTGATGTCGCCAGCGGATACGAATGGATTTGATGCTTTCCCAGCTACAATGAGATGGAATGACGGCCAGGGAGCATTCAGCGTGACCAAATTTAATCTCCTCACAATGTTGCCGGCGAACAGGTGAGCAGCAGAGGCTTCCTGGGCCTGCGGGCTAGGTGCTGTGTGATACCCGGGCGGCGGTAGCTCCTCCATGTGCTCTTCATGCTCAAGCACTCGACTGTCCCTTTTCAGGTTGCACTTTCAGCCCTTGAACACGCAGTTAGATGGGCCAAACACAACCTACATTGAATCTGGATCCATGTGGTTCGAGACCTTCAAAGCCGTCTGCCCCAGTTCATGTTTGCTTTTGCCCGCATCGTCCAGATTGGGACTTGACAATTGGATGTTTGGAGCCGTCTAGCCCGAGATATCGAAGGAGCAGGCGAGAGTCTTGCTTTCCATCTGTACATACTGCATCGCCATCTGCCGCCTCCCTTGCCTCCCTCTCCCAGCATTCAAATTTCAAAAGGAAGTGACCCAATGGTGGTATCAGCCCGGACCAGGGTTCCACGGATGATTGCTTCTGCGTGCATTCCTGTGAAGCGAAAATGGCCGATTGCTGCACAGTGGGCTGCTAGTGGACAGGGAGGTAGCACGCAGTATCGTTGGATGTCGTTGATACGGGAAGGTACGGAGGAAAACATGGGCAGGTACGGAAGGTGCAGACTTGCCGGGGCAATGGGTCCAAGTTATCCCGAGCTCAACCTCTTGTCCCCGGCAGCGAGTGGCCACCCGCCGAGTATCAAACAATGTACATACCTGATCATGATTATCCATTTTCATTCGTTCAATCCATTGTGCAAAACTTCGTTACTCGACTAGGGCCACCCAACGTCAACACATCCCCGAATATTCCCACTATTCCCACCATCTTGTCCGTCCATTATCTGCATAGCCACGAAGGACAAGGTTGTCATCGATATTGACCTCGTTTTTGCCTCTCCCGTTCCGGAATGGTCTGCAGGGGTCGCTCTAGTAGATCGAGGCCTCAACTAGAACGCTGCTCCGGTTTGTCTTCGTCCGCATTGGTTTACGCCCAGTCGTATGCCTGCGACAAGCTTTCACAGGCCCACGCTCCCTGGGCTTTTATATCCTCGGCTTCGGACGCTACTGCGATGTCCAGATATATCCCACATCTTCTCCAAGACATACCCTTGCACTAAGTGGATCAAGCCTCCACCGCCAGCCCAGCAGCTCTGCCACCGCTTTCGTACCAAGACCCCCGTTGCCTCCTTCGCCCCAAAGCACGACCGCCCCCAGCCTACCTCTTGGCCAGCTCTCCCTCGAGAAGACTTATATATATCCAACATGGACCCCGTTGCTCGCACCAACTCTCCCTACACAGACCCAACAGTCAAAGGACCAAAATCGCAACAGCTCTCTTCCGCCGGAATCGATCTCAGAAAAAGTGAGAAATTCCTAGAATTCCCATCTTTGTCTTGCACACGCACCAACCCCCTCTCTACGATTTCTGCCGCAAAACCCCTTCCCCAGATATTCCCGTGGCAATGTGTGGCTTCTTTCGCAAAAATTGTTGCTTTCCCCCTTAATCAGCACCTTTTCAACAACCGTATCATTGCGCCTACCACTGTCTCTCTCCTAGTCGCTAACCGTCAAATCTACCACAGTGCTCGTCAACAGTGTAAACAAGACCGCCCTCCACCCCGGTGGTGTTCAGTACGTCTAGACCCCTCTTTTCGCCCCATTGCTGACGCTGGCGAAGCTAAGAGAGTCAGCCAAACTAACCAATCCTGCTGTACAGGGCTCATGCCGAACACACCGAGCTCGAGGAGGAGCTTCACGAGAAGGCACACATCGACTATGACCGTGTCGCCATTATTCCCAACCCTTCCGTTGCCGCCCTCTACGAGGATGCCCTCGTATACGAGACCGGTACCGCCATCACATCCAGTGGTGCGCTGACTGCCTACTCTGGAGCCAAGACTGGCCGATCACCCCTTGACAAGCGTGTGGTCAAGGAGCCAACATCAGAAAACGACATCTGGTAGGTTTTCGCATCCCTAACCCCCGTAGATCTCTTGCCTGTTATAGGTTATAGAACGTATATTTCTTCTGCTTTTGATATTTGATACTAACGAATGCTATCCAAATAGGTGGGGACCAGTAAACAAGCCCATGACCCCTGATGTAAGGAGAACCAATTCACCCAATATCCTCCCGTTCCTACCCTGGATCTCATGACGAGTTTCGACTCTTTGAGAAATCCCCGCCACTACGGTGGTCTTAACATCTGGAGAATGATCACGAGCCACACAAACTTGGCTATTCGGATGCGCTGCTGGGGCTTTGGGCGGTCAAGGCGTTCATGACTCTTCGTTTTTCATCGGACAAATCAGAAGCCTGATGATTTGCATCTGGTTACGCTTTCGGCTGCGCTTGAGAACCGGGGGTTGGCTTTGAAAGCTAGGCTTGCCGTCAGAGGCTCCGATACCACCCGTGTTTCTGCGTCATCACCCGTCGGCAGCTGCAACCCCGAGGCGGGTTGGAAGCAAGTCAAACCGACCCCGCATTCCCCACGTGGCCCGGACTAAACACCCCTCCACTTTCCCGCGCTAGTACCCACCGGCACATGTTGTCGCGTGCTTAAAGACGAATACTGACACGTGCTTGATCATAGGTCTGGAAAATCAACCGTGAACGTGCTGTCGACTACCTCAACACCCGTAACAGGATCTACGTTATCGACGGATATGCCGGCTGGGATGAGAAGTACCGCATTCGCGTGCGCGTCGTTTGCGCCCGTGCCTACCATGCCCTCTTCATGAGGAACATGCTGATCAGGCCGCCGCGTGAGGAGCTCGAACACTTCCACCCCGACTACACCATCTACAATGCCGGCAGCTTCCCCGCCAACCGCTACACCGAGGGAATGACTTCAGGTACATCAGTTGCCATCAACTTCGCCGAGAAGGAGATGGTCATCCTCGGAACCGAGTACGCTGGTGAGATGAAGAAAGGCGTCTTCACCGTTCTCTTCTACGAAATGCCAATCAAGCACAACGTGCTCACCCTCCACTCCTCGGCCAACGAGGGCAAGAATGGCGATGTGACCCTCTTTTTCGGCCTCTCCGGAACAGGCAAGACCACCCTCTCTGCAGACCCCAACCGTGCTCTGATTGGCGACGACGAGCACTGCTGGAGTGATCGTGGTGTCTTCAACATTGAAGGCGGTTGCTACGCCAAGTGCATTGGTCTCTCCGCCGAGAAGGAGCCTGATATTTATGGGGCTATCCGCTACGGATCGGTCTTGGAGAACGTTGTCTTCAACGTGGATACCCGCGAGGTTGACTACAACGACGCAACTCTCACAGAAAATACCCGCTGTGCCTATCCCATCGAGTACATCGAGAGCGCCAAGATTCCTTGTGTCTCTGAAAGCCATCCTTCCAACATTATCCTGCTCACCTGCGACGCTCGCGGCGTCCTCCCGCCCATCAGCAAGCTCGATCGCGAGCAGACCATGTTCCACTTCATCTCCGGTTACACCTCCAAGATGGCCGGCACTGAGGATGGCGTGACGGAGCCCCAGGCAACCTTCAGCTCTTGCTTCGCTCAGCCTTTCCTTGCTCTCCACCCAATGAGGTACGCTAAGATGCTGGCCGACAAGATTGAGGAACACAAGGGAACTGCCTGGCTCCTCAACACCGGTTGGGTCGGTGCTGGATTCGCCCAGGGTGGGAAGCGCTGCCCGCTCAAGTACACGAGGGCTATCCTGGACGCCATCCACTCTGGCGAGCTCGCGAAGGTTGAGTACGAGACGTACCCTATCTTCAACCTCCAGGTCCCCAAGACTTGCCCCAAAGTTCCAGACGAGCTCCTCAACCCCAAGGTTGCCTGGACCAAGGACGATGCCTCGTTCGAGGCGGCCGTCAAGAACCTCGGTGGCTTGTTCATGGAAAACTTCGAGAAGTACGCGGCCGAAACTACTCCTGAGGTCAAGGCTGCTGGACCTGTTGTCTAAGCTGTGAGGAGTGCCATGTTTGGCTTTTCACCTAATGCCACTGGCAGTAGTGCTCGTTTCAATTTTTTTCTTGTCCCTTGTTCCCCCTTTTTTCTGTTCTCGACTTGGGTAAACTGGACACCTGGAAGCAGCAACACGCTTTTCGCTGCAGTTTCTTCATATCTGAGCATTTTCAACATAACTTTTGGTATTTTCTGCATCAACATTGCTAGCATGGCGGCTTTGTTTGGAACGAGTGGCAGGGCGACGGACCCCCACACGCGGGAGGTACCAGGAGAAAAACACTACGGAATGCGATTCGAAATGGCTGAACGAGTAGAGGGATGTGGGGTAGAATACTAGAAAGATGGATATCACAACGGGAAGTGAACATAAATATGAAGACATTCTACAAATGCTGCCGATCTTGGTCTCGATGTGTGATGGTATATCGCGTACGGAAATAATCAGACAAGATGAAACCGAACCCGACAAAGATCCAAGGGCACAATACAAACAACACGCCCAGCACTGGTATCATTCGAAAGCGAACCTTGCTCCTGCGGCATGCTCAGAGAAGTTGGAGAAGTATGATAATGACGGGGAGGAATCGTGAGCTGGAAGAGATGGATACCTTGGCGTCTAGTGAACGGCGAGGCTGGATGCCGATTTGAACATGGCACCTAGCATGTATATTTCACCCTGTTATCAGCGGCCAGCAACTGTTCCTTTCTCCCTTGATCCGCCGCACTTTCTGCGGACTGGAAGACATCCAACCAGGGCGGGCTGTTGCTGGGCCTGAGGAAACTCACCAAGGATCAGTGGGCGGTACGCCACTCGTCAACATCCAAGTCTCAGCCACGCTGTAGGTCCCTCTTGGTCTGATTATGGCGCTCATGTTCAGGCTGAAGCTGGGAATTGCTGGAGGGCTGATAAGCATGGATGATGGGGATTGATAGGCCAGGGCCTCGCCATGCATCCCTTAACATCGAGGCCAGCGATAGACTTGATTGCGACAAAAAAATCCGCTGGCGCAATCGATGACCAGAAATTGATATTTACAATGCGACCACCCCTTGACTGGCGAAAGAAACGAAGATTACCAAGTAGACTCACGGCAAAGTCTGGAAAAATGAATGAGGGTTCTTGTGTTCAAGGTACTGGGCTTCTTGGTATCCCGTACGACTGTTGACGGATATTTGCTGCTTGCTGCTTGTTCTTGGGGGGGGGGCTCATGGCAGAGCTCGGGGGTCTTTTCAGGATCCCGATCAGGCCCATCTTTACCCTCCTCCTCCCTCTGCCCCCGCGTTTCAAGACAATGGTAAGGAATAGAGAGTCCCAAATAAAGAAGCCTGACCTGTCCTGGTGTAGCCAAGCCTACGAAAAACGTTGTTTTTTGCGTCAATTCACGGGTTAGCATCAGATGTTTTTACTACTAACAGTTGATACGTGCTACTTTTCTAGGTCCCCAAAGCAGGTTTCCCGAGAATAGAGGCGGCCGGGACAATGGAGACACCTGGGCAACCCGGTTCCTTGACGATCCCATGGGAATGGGAATGGGAATGATTTTCGCCGCAACGCCGCCTTTATACGGGAACTGGACCCCATTCTGGCACCCCCCGAGTCGAACAACCCCGGGATGGCAGGGGACGACGGACGTACCGCGAGGAGGACGAAGGGAGAACCGGAACTGGAACTTAGGGGGCGAACGGGGAAGAGACGGACAAATCAGTGATTCTTCCTCTCCCGTCGGCGGCGGTGGTGGTGCTGACAACGACAACAACCGTGGCGGCAACAACAACGACAACAACAACAACCAGGGTTCTGCCGCGGGGGGAACAGAAAGAAACCCAAGTCAGTACGACTCTAATGGCGCTGAGAAAGGCAGCAATCGTCGCTCTTTTAACTGCCAAGAATTCGTAGGGAAGTTCTCGTCGCTGCTCAAAAGATCACGAAGGTTGAAGGAGAGAATTCTGAACGTCTGGAGGAAGTTTTGAGGTTGGAGGATGAACTACGATCTCGGAATGAGACGTACGAGGAAAGAGGAAGATGCTTGGTCATGATGGGAAGGGGAGGTGTCTGAGGTTTTGCGATGCGAGCCAATTTTTGAGCCATTGGTTTCTTTTGTCTAGGTCTTGATCTTGGATTTTGTACATAAGACTTGAAATTGTCCAGTCCTCCTCCGCTCAATGCCATAGTCGGACCGGGCATGCCTCGCTTTTCTGGATACGGTTGGACATAAAAAGTATCTCGATAACAATTCCCAGGCTGCGCTGCGTCTTGAATTGCTAGTTTAGCTAAACACTTGTAAGTAGGCTACGTACAAGCCGCATCCACAAACTTGCCCACAATCTCACCCCAGCTCTCCTCCTTCTCGATACCAGTACCCAAACCCAGCGGGGGACTAATATGATTATGACCGTCAGCGATCTCCCTCGTCAACTCAACCTCGTCCTCCGGCCACGCGGCCTTGAACATCCTTCCCGGCTCCAGGATCTCGTCGTCGGGATCCAACGGCCCGTCCATCTGCATAAACTTCACCCCCTTCATGCCTATCTTCCCGCCGCCAGCGTCAACAGCCTTCCTCAGCAAGGAGAGGGGACAGTTCTCTTCCACGCCTCCCGGGCCGCCGAAGTACGTTTCCAGCGTTTGCCTGCGTCCTTCGATGGCGGACTGGAATTGGTATGGAACCGCCAGCAGCACCACCGCTTTCAGGGCTACCGGGCTGCTCGAGGCGTTGCCGCCGCCGCCGCCGCCGCCGCCGTCGCCGCCTCCGACGATGATGCTTGCCCTCGACTCTGCGAACCTTGCGTCGTGGCTGAACAGGTAGGTGCACGTGTGGATCCCGCCGGCGGAGTTTCCCATTATCGCGAGATCGATCCCGCCTCCGAAGCCGGGTCTCCCGGCCAGCTCCGTGCGCAGCCAGGAGATTGCCAGCATGAGATCTTCGCCCCCCGAGGGGAAGCGCGCGCCATGGTCCCCCACGAGACGGTAGTCTGGGATGACTACCGTGAGGCTGTGCCGCGTGGCGAAGTAGTGGGCGAGGTTCGCGTAGGTCAGGCCGTCGGCGTAGGGGAGTCGGGTTCTGGATCCCACCGCGAGGCCGCCGCCGTAGAGGAATAAGAGAACCCTTCGACGGCCGGAGGAGGGGGATACGGAGGGGCAAGCGGGAAAGTAGATGTCTAGTTCTTGGCGAGGGTGGTTTTGGGAGTAGCGGTGGGTTTCTTTGGGGGTGGAGCGGATGGCTGATGACCGGGCAAGCAGGAGGGGTTTGTAGGCGTTTAGGGTGGGGTGGATGTGGGTGAAGATTGGGGTGCCGAACGCCGGGAGCTGGTCCATCGTGGCTGTAAGTTGGATGGGGTGTGTCACGATGATGGATTCGGTGCTAACGGTGTGTGAAGGTCCGACAAGTTCAAGCAAACCTATTTTACTTTCAGGTTTTCCAACATCTCGGACGGCAGAGATCATATATCATATTTGTACTGCCTGTGAGTGGCCCACGATAAACCTATTCTCCATCCACCCGTCTCTGACTTGGCCAATGGGGCAGCTACGGGGTTGTCGGTAGGTGCTCCTCTAGGCGTCTTGCTGTAACAAGCGCCCCGCTTCCAGGGGGCCGGCGGGCTCGGGACAACCGACACCGACACGGAGCGGCGAATACAGTGGCAGTGCCGTGCCGTTGAAAATCACAGGAGTTCGGAGATCCGATACCTCCGAACTAACGAACTTGCATCAATGTCCCCGCCGTGTTGTTTGGTATGTCCACTGTCCACTGTCCACCCTGCTCGGCGCCTCAGACAAGTTTCGGTGCGATGCCCGTGGGCGGTATGTGGGGTGTGTCTGACGGGTGGGTGTCCCGGCATTGAGGGGCGGATAACGGCGACTTCTTGCATGCCTAGTTGCCTACCACACAGCAGTATCCACTCAGATCTTCTTACCCCAGATTTGTCGCCACACAGGTGTATACTCGGACCCATTATTTTGAGGGGTAGCAGACTATCCAAGAAATAACATACAGGATGGACATGTATATGTACATACTTCGGTCGTGGAGTACGGGGTAACGGAACATCTCATTTTCAACAGGGCACGATGGGGACTTCTCTATATCAGGATATAAAGACTCTCTTCGCGCCGACTCATGGGCTTCAACCCCGACTTGGCCACCAACCTTCTCTTTATACTCTGACGCTACACGAAGCCTCGAGTGGAAGCCCGTCGGACTTTTTCTACTAGTGACAACACTGGGTAGACCTAGGCATCTTCAAGACCGAGAATCATTTCCGATCCCGTGCGTGCCGACTTTCAAGGACTAACAGAAAATAAACGCTTGAAAATGGCAACGGCCAAGATCTCCAATCCCCAGGCCGCCAAGGCCATCGCCGAGATGGAGAAGTTGACCCTCCCGCCCTATGCCCAGGGCAAGCCATACGTCCTAGACGCCCTAGCGGGAGAAATCATATACATCCCAACCTCGGCACAGGCCACCCGACTCCTCGTCACGGGGAAGGAAACCGACAACGAGTTCGCTATAGTCGGCTGCGGCGGCGTTGCGACGCCGTTCCCCGTTCCCTTCCACTACCACAACGAGGCCCACGACGTGTTCCTCTGCATCAAGGGCCAGATCAGGATATGGACGAACGACCAGTGCAGGACCATGGGACCGGGAGATTATGCTAGTGTGCCTCCGGTAGGGCTTTCTCCGTCGAAAACTTTCTCTCACTTTCAAGCAGGGACTTTTGATGTTGACGCCACACGCAGACACACCTCCATTCCTACCACCTTATCGGGGACTACTCCGAAATGTGCGGCATCATCGTGCCCGGAGGGTAGGAAGAATTCTTCCGCTACCTCGGGGAATCCTACTCGGGCCCCCTCTGGCCGGACGCAGACGACAGGTCTCCCCTCGAGACCCTCGTCCCCAGAATGAAGGCTGCAGCAGAGAAGTTCGATCTAGTCCCGCAGCCCTTCTACAACCGCGTGGAAGAACAACCGTGGAGCGCAGAGACAGACCACAAGCTTCCCGGGGAGCTCGTTCCATACTTCCTCCGGAACGGCGCGGGCCCCAACGCATGCGTGTCCGGAACCGTGGTTCGTCCCCTCAGCACCAGGAAGGAGAGCGCCGGCAAATTCACGGTGGGGAGTATCGAGGGGAGCAGCGCGCATTCTGCCCAAGTGCTGGATAAAACCTGGAGTTTCTCCGGGGTCGGCCATTGCTTCTACACCGTAGAAGGGTTCGCGATGTTTACCGTTGATGATCACGCCCCCGTGAGGATCGGGCCCATGGAAACGGTCTACTTGCCCAAGGGCACGAGGTGGAGCGTCAGGTGGGATAGCAGGTACGTCAAGATGTATGTTTACAGCAGCGGCGGCGGCATCGTCGAGCTGCTTGCGGAGGCGGGGAAGGACTTCCCGCATAAAGGGCCGCATTGTATGATTCCTGCCGAGACGACAGGGGCACCCGCGGAGTCGGTGGCGGGGAAGCTGGAAGAGTTCGGCGCCAAGATGGTGTAGAGAGAGATGCATGGATGAGGATTGAGACGTCTTGGTTATGAGATCAAGTCATTCAAGACTACCTGGGAAACAACTCAGTGCATGGTGCCGGCCGTCTCCCTCGGCCTCTGGCGAGTTTCTCTTTAAAATCTGGCAGTGTGGCAGCACCACAACTCCACCTTCAAACCAACAGCTGGAACTTGCCATACCCATGTGCTCTATACCATTGGCCTCCAGCTATTAGTAAATGGTAACTCTGAAGTCTTTTTCAACAAATTCTGCTCGGAAACACAGGGTTGAACTCATCGTTCCCAAATATTTACCGGCCAGCGCACGCCGCATAGCACGTCTAGAAACATGGTGATTCACTCCCTGTGTAAATGCACGGACCACTTTGATATCTATCCGTGTAGGCGGACTTATCTTACAAGATGGATGCAGCGTGGAGGGTGGACGTACGTTGTAAAGTCTTGAAGTATAGTTAATTATATGGACACTTTATTCCAAGTTGTAGTCCCTAATCTGTCGTGCCTGCCCAGTGGCCGTACATGGGATCGGACTTGCCGTCTAATGTTATCAGATGGGCGTACATTAAGTTAAGGCACCTTCCTTCCGTCTTTTACCCCAACGCCGTGCCTTCCACCAGCGTCTTCCCTCTTTCCCAACCATCGTCCGTCCCTTCCTTGTCATTCCCACTCTTTTCTCGCTTTCCAACTCAGCGCTTTCCACATTTTTTTCCTATCTATGCGACTCGTTCTTCCCGCGCAACAGCCTCAACCCTTCTTCCATCTCACCCACAACACCGCAGTCACGACTCTTCTCCTCCACCATCACAACCCAAACCATACCATACCATTCAACCATACCTCACGCATGATTTGCAACTTTCACGGCGCATCTAGCCCGTGCTGGTTATTTATTAGACATCTGCGTGGGATCTTCACGCCGCGCAACTTGCGATACGGCCTCATCCTCCGCATCTCCTCACCTCTCGTTCTTTCTCGGCATTGCCTCGATCTTGTGATTTCAAGCTTTAACTCGGATCTCAATCGTCTCCAGTAAGTCTCGAGCTGGTTTATTTCTTCTCAGTATCTTCGAGCTGAAAAGTCACATATCTTCTTCCTTTCCCTTCGGGTTAAAATCCTATCATCCTGCTTTTTCTTCCTTATCTTATGTCCGTCTTGAAACTCTCGGTCTTTCCCTTTTCTCGGACATACGCGAAGCATATCTGATATCTTCTTTATTTTCTGCTCCCCGTCTTGTTTGTACGCATGGCTATCCTCCCAATCTTCCGTTCCTTCTTACCTTTTTGCTCTACCTCGACACTTCCCCCATTATCTCCCGTTTCTTACGGGTAACTTATTAACTTACGCTGAGTCGCATTAACCAGCTCCTGTAGCCGCGGCAAAGAAGACGCCAACATGCCTCCCAAGAGCAACCTTGTAGAATTCAGTAGCAAGGATATCAAGTTCAGGTGCAAAGGCTGCCCGGCAACCAGTCAAGTCTACCAGGCCGAAAGCAGCCTTGTTCGTCACGTTAGACAAACGCACGACGGTAACATCTCGGCCAAAGATGCCAAGGCACGCTTCATGGAAGAGGAGGCCTTGTTCGTCTGCAAGTTGTGCACCAACAAACACTTCCAGGCCAAAAGCAGCCTGCTTCGACATTTCAAGCAGGAACATGGTGGCGACGAACCCGCCAGTGTTGGTGGTGATGAAGAGACTGGACACATAAAGACTGAGGAAGACGAGATGAGCGTCAACTTTGACGATGATGACATGGCTGAGCCTAAGGTAAAGCAGGAGGCAGAAGAAGCTGAGATGAGTCTTGCTGTCGTCGATGACTTGGCCGACATTCAGCCAAGCACTGTGGGTGACATCGAGACAAGCATTGGCAACGCGGGCAACAGAGACTTTGGTACAAAAGACATTTGGTATGAGTGCAAGATATGCCCTCCAAACGGATACAAATACCGCCAACCAAAATACGTCAAGCAGCACATCAAGACCAGGCATGCCGATGAAGCAGGCTCCGCCTATATTTCCGAGTTTATCACTGGGCCTATCTCTAAACATCTGTGCAACTACTGCAACGGTGTTTTCAAAGCTAACAAATATCTCACACAACACGTCAAGTCGAAGCACCCAGACATCTACAGCCAGTCCCAAGCCAACAAAAGTGCCAGCCGTGGAGTTCACACCCGGGAAAGTCAAAATTTTGGCGCAAATAGTAGCTTTCCATCTGAAGATACCACGGACGGCGAGGATGATAGACTCGAGAACGCCTCGACCCAGTCTCCGGTCGGCGGAGGTCAGGTTAACGACGACACCTCGATTGACATCCACATTGACCCTAGCACGGAGCTTTACAAGGAGATTAAGGTGTACCGGTGTACTCTTTGCCCGGGCAACAAGACCTCCCAGTACACAAACCAGGGGAACTTAACTCGCCACGTCAAGAACTCCCACCCGAACAGCAACGGCTGGGGCTACTACTCGGCCTACACTAACAAGGTGACAACTTTTAGGTGCTTGCTATGCACCGGGAGGAAAGAGTTCACCAACAAGGGAAATGCCAATAGGCATATTCGCCAGGCTCACGGTGGCCATCCCGCCGTGAGCCCGGCGATGGCCAAGAGAGGATCTACCTCGTATGATGCCTGAAAATAATTTGGGCCAGAACACTTTTAAACTTGGTTCTGCCTTTACACAATCCAGTGTTCGAGGCAAGCTCAAGATGAACAGCCTCGACCCTGGCGAGAACATGAGAGCGAGATACGAAAATCACGAACATGCATGAACAGCGACGAACCTATTTTTCCTGTACCAAAACACGGTGGAGCACAAGAGACCCGCAACATGATTTGCAGATCGAAAAGACACAAGGCGCGAATTAAAACTTGGCGAAACCCAAAAACGAGGAGGAGAGGAGGAGAAGGGAAAGAGATACCCATTTGCTTTTGCTACACTGCAATGCCGCCTCGCGGTTCATTTTTTATTTATTTTTTATTTACTGTTTTATTTTGGAGCAATGGCGCGCGTCTGCGAACTTGAAGACGACACGTCCATGAGCCATGATGGTTGAGAATCTCGAACTTGACTCGCCCGCGGAAGAAATGCCCGGGGAAAAAGGTTTAGACACCATCGATCGATCTCTGCCACGTCCGCCAGTACATGCATGTACATACAGTACCTACCTACATATATTTTTAGCCCAGCACAAAGTCTGACTTAAAAGTGTCACGGGGTCTGATGCGTCCGTGCTGGTGAACTAGTTTATTTGCCAACAGTATGTACGTCCGCCAATTTCTGGCACTCGCGCGCGTCCGTGCTCGGAATGAACCTTGACGCGTCTGCCTCGCAGTCACATATGTATGTACGTATGTACGTCCATGCTGAAATCAAAATAATAAAGGCAAAAACTGCAGTTTTTATGTGCAGTAATTCGCCCGACTCTCGTGGGCGGGGGGGGAGTTGGTAAACTTCGGATACGATATCAACCCCGAGGGCGGGTGAGGTTGGGATGTGCACCATTAAATTGACCTTGAAGAAGATTCAGACCTTCCTATATACATGTAGGCTTATGTACCCCCCCCCCCCCGGGAGCATTTTGCTATGTACAATTAATACTTCAGGCCATATGCCAAATCAACTCCTCGCCAAGGTCTCCCTCCCCTGCGTTCGGCAGCCCTCGCAGCCCACACACCCTTGTCGTTTCTCTTGAAATGGGATCGATGGCAGAAGAAAAAAAAGGCCCAGGGTTTCCAACACGAGCCTCTGCGGCCGTAAATGCAGTATTATCGTTTGTTGAAGTTGAGAAATCGGCTCTGTAGACGGATTGGTTAGCATCCAAAGTTTTGTACGTCCATCCTAGTCGCTTGGGCACCGCGACTAGCAGCACGGAAGGCCACAAGTGCCCAAAGAAGCGGCCGGAGGGTGCGATAGGAATAGCGCAAAAGACGTAACTTACCCCAAGAAACAGGATAATCAAATTACTACCCACAAACGCGGCAAATATTCCCAAATCCCTCCACCTGTGAGCAAAATCCAAGCCCAACGGGACATAAAACTCATCACCAGTGGCATAGGCGCAATAGTCACACGTGTCAGTCGCGTTTCCGTTGACCAGATAGCCTGCGCCTCCCCCAGCGAAGAAATCCGACATGTACTCGGCGCATGTTTGGCCCGGAGGTGGAGAGAAGCTGTTCAGTTCGCTGGAAGAACATTGGACATCGAGGCCGTGGAGAGCTGTTGTGACCATCCCCGAGATGAGTCTTGTGAATGGGTCGAGCTCGTGCAGCCAGACGCGCCAGAACTTTGGCATTTGCGGGGTAGGAATTGTGACGCCGCAGAAGAGCGCGAATGTGATCATGATAAAGGGGTCAAATTGGGAAGAGATGAACGCGGATGGGGTGATGGCCGCGAGGACCTGTGCAAGAGTGACCGAAAATAGCTCGGTGATGAGAACGATGAAGAATTGGTAGCCAGCGCGGGAGGGCTCAGCTTGCAATCCCGGCATGAAATAAAGCGGCAAGAAGAAAACAACAGCGCATAGGATACTGTACGGCATCTCAGCGAGAACCATGGATGTGGCAAAAACGAACGGGTTGTACATCTTGGACGAAGACTCGCGGAAGAAGATGGCACGCTTCATGTGGTACATAACCTCGACCTGGCTCAGAATCAAGGCGGGGAGGACAGTCACCTGGAACATGACGAAAATGCGATACTGCAGACTGCTCCTGCTGTCGTCCAGGTTCAGGTACGTAAGACCGGTGATGAGCGCTATGACGAGATGGTTGAACAGCCTGGTGAAGCCGTAGTCGGGACTGCGCCAGAAGCTCAGGTTCATACGGTTGATCGCAATCTTCAGCTGATGGCCGACGGGAGACGCGTACTCCATCTCCATGTTGCTCTTGCTGTGCTTGTCGGCTTGTCCAGAAGCGGCCTTGGCTTCGTTGGCGGCCTTTCTTTCCGTCTTCATGCGTACAATCTCTTGCTTCGTCTCCTTGAGCTCGGGACTTTCGTCCCATATATCAGCCCAGTCCTTTGCACCGACGCGTGGAGATGAACCGGCACCAATGGCCTCGAGCATGAACTCTGCGACATTCTCTCTCTGCGGAGTTTCGGCACCATGGCGACGGAGATATGCCCTCAGGACATGGGCGTCCTTCCCGATGTCGCCGAAGTACACACATCGCCCACCGCGCTGGAGAAGCAAAAGACGGTCGAAGTTTTCAAAGAGCGCTGCATTCGGTTGGTGGATTGTGCACAGAATGGCCTGTCCTGCGGCGGCGAGCTTCTTGAGAAAGCGGACAATGTTAAAGGCAGATTGCGAGTCGAGGCCACTCGTAGGCTCGTCCAGGAACAAAAGAAGCTCGGGCTTCGCGGCAAGTTCGACTCCGATGGTGACCCGCTTCCGCTGCTCGACAGTAAGACCAAGCTCCGGGTAGCCGATGATGGCGTCGGCGATGTGCTCCATTTCGAGCAGGGCGATGATCTCTTCGACGTAGGCGTATCTTTCGGCTTGTGGCGTTTCTATTGGCTGCCGCAGATTGGCAGAAAAGCGGAGTGCCTCTCGGACCGTCTGGGTCGGGTCGTGCATGTCGAGCTGCTCAGCATAGCTAGTGCTGCGCTGGAACTGCTTTCCCGGCTTCTCGCCATCCACCAAGATATCTCCATTGATAACTCCAATGTTCTTTCTAGCAGCGAGGACATCAAGCAACGTGGTCTTTCCAGCTCCAGAGGCGCCCATCAAGGCAGTCAGCTGGCCGGGCTTGACGTATCCGTAAATATTGTTGAGAAGCCGCTTCGTTCCAGCAGGCGTCGGCACATCGTACATGAGATCCTCCCAAGTGAGCACACTCTCCGACTCGATTTTGAGCTCGTCACTGCTTCCCGCTCCGCCAACCGGGCCACCGCCATCCTCGGCCTTGCCGTTAGCCCTCCGCTGTTCGCGTTTCTTCGCCAAGGCCTCGTTGAGCTTCTTGCGCTCGGCATTCGGTTTCTGGTAGACGTTCGCAGCGTTTCCACCCATCCCGTAGTTGATGTACTCGCCGAGAACCACATTCAAGATGAGGAAGAGGACAACCAGGACCATCACAATGCCCCAGTTTCTCCACAAGTCTTCGGGTGCGTAGGAGAATCCCTGACGGAGGTAGTCGGCTCCATCCACAGCAACCGTGCCGCTCCTGCTACCAGCCAGGGTGCAAACTTGGTGATCAATGTCGCCATAGCCGTCTCCAGAAGGTATCAGGGAATCGTCGGTACACGTCATGTCGATTTTCGCAAACTCGTTGATAATCATTCCCGACAGGGCCAGACCGAGCGGGTTGACCCAGAAAATCCATCTCAGCCATTTATGCTCACTCTGGTACTGGATGAGATACCCACTAGTCAGGACGAAAAATGTGATGATAATGACGGCGAACTTGATGGCGTAGTCGAAGCTGGGGGAACCACATCCGATAATCCTGAAAAACAGCGTCATTGCGATGTTTCCGCAGAAAATCATCAGGTAGAAGGTGAAAAAGCCCCCAGCGGAGCGAACCAGGTTGGTCATGAAGTAGACAATGACGGAGAAGACGAAAATCTGGGTGGCAGCGAATGCCTGGTCGACGATGATCTGCGCAATCCAGAGCGCCGAAGGTCGGTGGAAAGCGTATGCCTTGTGCTTGTTGACAATGGGACGGCCAGTCATGGTTCCCGCGAGCTCGGAAAATGCCTGGAACGCATTGAACAAGAGGGCGATGAACATCAAGCCACCCTTGGAGAACGCACTAGCACTTGTTCGGTTCAAGCCCCAGTACAGAGTCCCGAGAACAATGGCAATGATGATGCTCCGTATCCAGGAGAGAATGAGTGCCAGACGGTCTTGCAATTTCCTGGCAAACTGTCTCTTCATCAATGCCCAGACTTGCATGTGGAAACCGACATTGTAAACAGATTTCTTCGCACCGCTTCGCTTGCTTTCTCGAACAGCCATCTTGAAGTCTTCGTGCGCCGCCGTGTCGGCCTTCATGCTCTCCTTGTAGGCGCCCATCTCATCATCCAGCAGTTTTGAAAAGCGGGATTCCTTAAAAGCCTGGGAGAGTGTTTCCGCGTCGTGGGGTGCATCCTCGGGAGACCTTCCCTCTGCATATTGCCTCTCGAATTCATCTGTACATCCAGTAAGGTAGTCTGGCGACGTTTGGCGCGGACGAGGTGCGAACCCGAGGCTTTCGAAATACCCCCTGGCCTCCTTCGCCGAGCCGAAGAACACCTGCTGTCCGCCGTCGATTACCAAAACCTTGTCGAACTGGCGGTAAATATTCTCACTGGCTTGGTACAACGAGACGAACGTGGTAGCTTTGTACAGGTCTGTCACGACCCTAAGAGACTTGACGAAATCGAGTGCGGTGGAAGCGTCAAGTCCGCGGGTCGAGTTATCCCAGGAATTGAGGGAGGCGTTCGTCACCATCATCTCCGCAATGCTGACCCTCTTCCTCTCTCCGCCCGAGATGCCTCGGATCAAGTGATCTCCCACTATAGTGTTCCGTGTATGCTCAATATTGAACATGTTGAGCATCATCGTGATCACCTTCTCCTTGAAATCCTTCTTGCTCAGACCCTCGGGTAGTTTTCCTGGAGTTTTGACGTCGAGTGCAAATCCCAGGGTCTGTTCTACTGTCAGGGTGGGGTGGTGAATATCGTCTTCGGCATTGTAGACGGCCTCGCCGCGGTAGTGCTTGAATTCCTTGGAGGTGAAAGGACCGTATTTGACGTCGCCCTCAATAGCTGTGTACCCGTACCGATTGTTTGCAATGGCTTTGAGAAAAGTAGTGCATCCAGCGCCAGGCTTTCCCAGCACAAGTACCATCTCGCCCGGCTTGCAAACGCCGCGAAATCTATCGAGGATCTTGACCTCGGTTCCCTTCTTGCCCATCCCAAGCATTCGCTTTACCGGCGTGATGACATCAAAGAAGTTGACGAAGGAATCCGGGAAAGTTTCCACGAAGTTTCTTGCTCCTCCCATCCCTTTTACTGTCAGCCCGTCCCAGTACACGCCAATGTGCTTCGGCCGAATCCCAGCTTCTCTCTCGGCATTAAGATCTCCACGCAACGCCGCTTCTAGATCGAAAGGCTCTTCATCCCCCGCACCGTATCCCTTCTCGGGGTCCTTGCCGTGATTCCCATGGCGACCATTGCTGGCAGCGCGCGAGATTCCAGAGAGCTCTCGCTGGAGCTGGGCAAAGTCAGCTTCGGCGCGATGCACCGAAACTCCGGTGTGGATGGCGGAAAAGCCGTTTGGGTTGTTGCTATGAATCTCGCGCAGCGAGTTTTCCTGGTCTGTGATGCTGGATGCGGACGGCGGCGAACTGGGCGCTTCCTTGTTTGGTGTGGCAACTGCTGTTTGGTCGGCCGGAGTGGCTGGCCGGGAATATTTGTCACCCATGAGTTCTCAGTTGCCCCTGGGCCTGACCTGCGACCAATTGGTTGTTTTTCGATGACGCTCGGTTCACCCGATTATAGGAATCCGGGGGCAGTTGGCTTTTGTGTTCCCGAGTAGCACGGGATCCCCTGCTTTTATGGTAAACCGTTTCGCGCGCGCGTAGCTGAAAAGCAGTCCAGGAAGGGGGACGGACCGGTGATTATAGTTTTGAAGCCGTATAAACGCGGGTGTGAAAGGCTTCCCCTAACTCGAGGATAGTGCAGCTACCTCGGTTTCCTTGCCCGCCCACAAAGCGAGATGGATGTTTCTACGCGAGCAAACGAACCGGGTGTTCTAAAAGAAGTAAAATGGATGGAGGGCAACACTTGTAAACTGATAGGGAAGAGATGGGAAAACAAGGCTTCGGACTGGGTGGGTACGATATATGGAAAGGGACGCGAATATAAGAAAGAAAACCACAACGCTGTATTACCAATCCAAAGCCTCTTTAGACTTTTTGCCTCGCTATCATGTCTCCACCACGTAATCTAAACCAAAATATTCAGGGTCCTTTTTGCTCACGTCTGCCCGCGGCAGTGGGGACAAGCAAGAAGAAATTGATGTCTCTAGTCCCCTGGTAACTCCCTGTGAGCGACGCCGGACCTCTTGTTGCCAGGAGACATGCATGGCCTAGCGGGGCCAATCAAGATTTTCAATTGGGCCCTGGAATGTGGGGCTCCAAGCTCCACCACGGCAGTCGGCTACGACTCACCCGGCGACGACACAGGTGGAGCCGAATGGGGACCGTGCTTGGCCCTTGGTGGATTCGAATGCAGTGTCCAGGTTCGTCTCACAGGGGTGGGAGGTGCGATATCTGATCTCGCAAAGTTTCTCCCGGGACGCCTCTCCTCGTGGACCATGGATCGTTGGCCAAGTTCCTTGTCAGATGTTTGCCAACATGGACAGGGTTCCATCTGCTGCTGTGGTGGATGGGAAACCGAGGTGACACAGCATATCCAAACCTGTCAGCTGGGTGAGATGAGGGGTTATGTTGGTGTGGTTGACGCCCAGTGGCTGTGCATGTATACAAATCCCGTATCACAATCTTTTCCGTGATCAACAATCAGACTGATGAACCTGGCCGCCGTGCACACAGGGACATCTATCCGGGCCGATGAAGAGAGCATTGGCAGGGCCGGCCGGCGGTGTCATCTGCAGAGGAGTAGTCCTGCCACACCTGGGCACATGCACAACGGGAAAGGCGTGCCCTGTATTCAAAGCAAATTAGCATGGCAGCAGCCCTACCGTGGCCGCGGGTGAGGAGGGGTGTGTTGTCTTTGCGTGGTGAAGGTACTACACCGAGGGGGCGGGCTGTGGGTAGCGCCAGAGGTTACCTCCCCCCCCTTCATTCCACCTGCCATCGAAGACCGGTTGGAGCATGCTAGTCGATATGACGAACAATGACGAGGGGAGGTGACTCATGATAATTGGTGCCGTAGTATGGAAAGACGTCATGAGTGTTGGGGCTTGATCCTGCCCAATGCTCGTTAATCTTAACCTGGAAGTCGGAAGCGCACGCTGCAGCGAGAGACGAAGGAAAAAGAAAAGAAAAAAGACCCCGCCCACCAAATCAAATCTGCAGTGCGTTTTATTAATCCCGTAGATTTACCATAACTTGTGGGGGCAGTGAGGGCGAGAAAAATATGGGGATTAAAGCCAAGACGCCCAATTGCAACTCGAGCCTTCCTGTTTCCTCCCTCCTCGGGAGAGAGCATCCAAACTCCGTGTTTAAGGTGCCGGGCACGGCCTATTTCTGATGATGGTTGCGGCAAGCAAGCCCCACCGTTAGTGACATGTCAAAGCAATGCAACTGGCTTCGAAATTCCTCGAGCTCGCCGTCGACATTAGTCAGTAGTATGTATGCGGCGCTTTTCGTGGCAGCCCGTCGTTTTCTGCTTCGGCCGTGCTATGCTAGCCGGTTGATGTCTGGGAGTGTTTCTCCCCCTTGTTTTATGCCGCCCCTCCCTCTTCCCCGAGATCCAAACGCATGTATTTCCGAGCCGAATGCTACTACTACTGCCGTCCCACCGTTGTGCTGTTCGCCCGAATGTCTCAGACAAAAGGACTAATCCTCGAGCCGGCGTCCCCTTCGTCCTGCGCGTTCTATAATAAGGGCGGCGTTTAACAGATGGATTCTTTATTAATAATGCCCATCATGCAGCAGATGATGAGACGAGATCCCCGCCGAGAGAGGCAAGTACCGAAATGAGGGTGGTGGGACATCTTGTTCGACCCGGTCATGTTGTTCACCGGGTAGCATCTGGCGCGCTTGTGTCCGATCGCTTGCGGCCGCTGATCGACTTGACCTTCGCCCAATGTCGTCTGCCGTTCGACTCGCGGGGCAGTGTGGATGTCCCGTCGTTCAACCTCGCGATGCCATGTGCCGTGAGCTCTGGGCCGGCTTGTTGGGTTGTGGCAGAATCATATCTAGTTAATAACAGATCTAGCGCGGTTGATCGATCTGTATGCAGGTCGCAGGTTTGTGTGATTCGGGCCGCTGCCTCGATATCGCACCAACACGAGCGCAAACACCACTGTTTGTGGATCACGAAGCGACCATGCTCTATAAGGTATCAAGTGGTTGTAGTAGTTTGTGATTGTTCAAACACTTCTTGTCGTTGAGGTCCACCCGAGATTTCAAAGAATAAGGTGGGTGTCCGGGGGGGGCAAGCAAGTAATATCACGAGCGAAAGTGGCGAGAAGAACATTTATCAGGCAAGAACCGAACACTTTATTCTGCCCTTTTTAACTATTTTGAATCGTACCATCATTTCTCTTTTGGACGATGAGTACGTTCTCACGATTGTAAATAGAATATGGAGACATTTCTCGCAAGATGATGTACCATATCTAAACATCCAGACCAACCGGCTTCAGGTGTCGGGCATCCCAAGCTTTCTCTCATTCCTCCCCCATTTTCCCCAGCCTTCTCATCCAAAAGACATTCCATAGTGCATATCCACTTGTTTCCATCCCATTGAGTTTCGTAGCGCATCCCCCAGTCTTTCCTCCCATTCATTCCTATTCCCGCGGCCGACCAAGGGCGTACCCCTTTTGTTTTCCTTCAAGAGGAAGCGGAAAGCAAAAAGCCCTCGGGTCAGGGAAACAGGGAAGATGGGAAGGAAAATCCAGACAGGAGAGTAGATGTAGGTCGGAGATGGGGAGTAAATACACACATATACAAACCAAGTGTGAAGAAAGCGTGTGGAAAAGGAAGGGGAAAAGAAAAAAACAAGGAAATGAACCCTCCCATCCGCCAATGAATTCTAGATACGCCCCCTCTCAGGACGATTTCCTTGGTTAAATGATCGTTTCTTTTCTCTTTGCCACCGTGCGAAGAGATGTGAGTTCCATGTTGATTTTGGCTTGCCCAGCCCAGGTGAGAGTGAATGGACGGCTCCCGTTCTGTGGGGCGTTGGAGGAAGAAGGAGAAAAAAAGTATACGTGCATCGAAAATGCATTGTGGGAGAAGCTGCTTCAGGAGCCTCTTTCTCATCTTCCCATTGCCTTCCCATATAATTTCATCTCGTCATTCTCCCCGTCGATCGTCTCGAGAACATCTGCCATGCACAGCTAGCTATGTGACAGCAGAGCCGCAAGAGGAAAGATGGGGGAAAAATCCAACATGAAGATACGAGTAGACAGAGAAAGGACAGAAAAAATAAAGACAGCTTCGTGATACAGAAAGAAAAACTTGATTTTCTCTCAACTTCGAAGGGTCGAGGGTGATGACAGAGATAAGGAAGAAAAGAAACTAATCATAGTAACTGGGAGATGATGATGAAGGAAATGCTGCAGGAAACCAACCAATCCGCGCGCTGGAGGCACAAGTGTATACCAGGTAGAGTAAGCATGCGAGCTGACGAACATCTTCTTTCGCAACTGCCTCTCTTCCTCGTTCGCCATCCGTTCGAGGAATGGAAAACAAGGAAAACAAGCATAGAAAAGTCCTCACCTCCCTGGAGGTAGAGATGAGAAAAGAACCTCGGCCACATTTGCCCCGTGGTCAAGCATCGTTTCGTAATCTACCACCCCCAGAAGACGCGAGTTTCCCTACGTTGCATACACGTAACGTGCTGTATGCTTTTTGGATCGCGAAACAGAAAAGTCCATAGTCGGCGGGTGCTGAGGTATGGTCACGAGCGTGGGTAGTGTTCGTGTTTTTTTGGTGGTTTTTTCTCGAGATTGTGGTGATATCTCGCTGTAGTGTTGATGGTTCAAGTGAGCGTCGAGTCCCAAGCCGCGGATCCCTCCTTCTTCCCCCCTCCAAAAGACCATCTACCTATCCAAAGTTCCCGTGTTAAAACCCCGATTGTAGGATCGATGTTAGGCTTCTAATCCGAAAGAGAGAAGTGAAGAGTCCGCAACCTGACCGTTGGAGTGAGTGACTTATGAAATTTTATAGTTCGGAAGGCCGCGTCCGCCGCGCCCTGACGTTACTGATCTGAACCGATGGCCAGTCGATCCGGGAAGCGGCGGTAGTGGTTGGCGGACGAGGTGGGGATCGGAATAGTTGAAAAAACACATCTAAGGGCTTTTTTTCCCCGGACTGGGCACAAGGTATGTGAAGTCTTCCTTTTTCGGTTGAGTTTCAGGATTCAAGGCATCTAGATCTCCCTAGACCAGGACGCAACCAGCGCCGAGCGGGCTTCGAAAAGCAAAGCTCGACAAGCAGGAGTGTCGCTTATTCGCCTTGAGCAAGGCCGTTGGGGCTGCCCTCACCCGCCTGGTGGACATCGGGCGTAGTGCGCCAAATGAGATGGTCGTAAAGCTTCTGGGGAGTGGTGAGAGTGTCGTTTCTGCTGCGGACATAGGCTGTAAGGCCGGCGACGTGAGGGGTAGCCATGGAGGTTCCGCTCATCATGGCATAGCCGCCCTCCTTCCACGTGGAGTTGATACCGACACCGGGAGCAAAGATGTCGACGGCACCGCCAAAGTTGGAGAACCAGGCCTTGACGTCGTCAGCTCCAGTTGCACCGACAGTGATGGCTTCGGGAGCAGAGGCGGGCGAGTACTGTTCAGCAGGCCGACCCGAGTTTCCAGCGGCAACAACGCAAGTCATTCCGTATTCGCGGGCAATCCTGACGGCTTCGTTGAGGTAATGCGAATAGCCACCGCCAAGGGAAAAGTTGAGGATAGCCTGGCCGGTCTGGGAAATGGGCACACCTTGCGAATTGGGACGTTGCATGGCATCGTTGATGGCCCAGGCCATGGCGTTGAGGACACCAGACATGGTACCGTAGCCGTTGGCAGCAAGAACCTTGAGCGAGATGATGGTGGCATTCTTGGCGATGCCCGTCTCGACACCGGCGATGATGCCGGCGACGTGAGTTCCATGTCCATGACCATCAAAACTGTCCTGGTCGATAAAGTTCTCGCCCCAGATGCGGCGTCCGCTGAAATCGGGATGGTCGCTGACACCAGTATCGACCACGTAGACGACCGAGTCGGTGCCGGCAATCTCGTCGTATTCCCACTCGCTCGGGAGGCTGCCATCAGCAGGCGCAGCCCCCTCGGGCGTCTTACCAATGCGTGAAATGCCCCAAGGAGCGTTGTGCTGGAACTTGTACTGATTATCGGGGGGCATCGTGCCCTTCTTCGTTAGCCCTCTCTTTCTGAGGACCGTGTCAGGGCTGGTAATGATGCTGCCGAGCTTCATGGGCTTGTTGGCCACAGCTTCCACCTCGGTGCCATCCGAGGTATCTTCCTCGTCGATGATCTCCTGGGCCTCTTCCTTGCTGATGCCCCTGAGGGTGTATCCACCCTTGTCATTGCCGAGCTTGAATGCCCGATCGACAACCTCGTCGACTGTCGGAGGTGGAACCTCCCCGCCTGGGCCGTCTTTGCCTCCGCTGGGTGGCGGACTGTCAGAGGCGGTTGGGTCATCCGAAACTTTCCCACCATCCGGACCACCCTTGCGACCCTTGCGACCCTGGCGACCCTCGAGATCCCTTTCTACAATATCTTCTTCCTCTGCTGGGGCCTCGCCCTTGCTGCCCTTGCGACCTTTGCGGCCCTTGCGCGACGTGGCCTTTTCTTCCTTGGCGGATTTGCGTGCTGCACGCCTCTCAGAAATGTTCTTGATGCGGATGGCCTTGCGGCCCTTGCGGTGCACGATTTCGTCAATCTTCGTCTTGACCTTTTGTTTCTTCTCCTCCACGTCGACCGTGTGGCCCTCTTTGCCCTTGAAAGTGATGATCCACTCGCCTTCGAGATCATCGTCTTCCTTTGGCTCAGGCTCGCCGCAGTCGACAGGCGCAAAGTCGGCAGAGTCGTCTGTGACGCCGGGGGGAGGCTTGCAGGGAAGATCTCCTGGCTGAGCGCTGTCGGGCGAGGGAACGCTCGTGCCGCTCTGCCTTCGGTCTAGGTCGAAGCCGGAAGGCAGGGCCGTGACAGCCATGGGCGTCACGGCAGTAATGAGGGTTAGGGATGTTGAAAACTTCATCTTGGCTAGCTGCGAGGTCCAAGTCACTGGCTGCTTATTTCACAATCCGTCGATATTCCGGGGGGTTGTCAGAATTCGATTAGAGTGTTGTCGTTGTGATACAGCAGATGGAGAGCTTGAAGCTCGGCAGATCCCTGAGGGAGAGTTGGGAGGGGATTGTAGGATTCTAGAAGGAAGGTGAGTGAGTGCGTGAGGAGAGAAAGAGAAGAAGGAATCCTACTATGGGATCCCCAGGCAATGTCTTCTTATACCTTTGGCCCATGGTCTCCCTCCCTTCGCCATCAGCCAGTCCTCCAATGGCAGCACTGCCTCGGAGGTGTCATGACATCCTTAATGGCCACCATTGTTCTGATAAATGTCAGGTTATTCTCTCGACGTCGAGGAATGAGATCGTCTCATCACATGCCCCCCCCCAGAACCATGTGCACAGTCAATGGCGTTTTTCCAAGTTGATAAACAAGTGGTGTCCATGTCAGCACTTCCCGACAACAAGCAACTCTTCCAAGCTTACCCCTCTTCCTAGTTGCTTCCAGGGCGTGCCTGAGATGTAGCCGTAAGATACTTAGCTTTGGCCTAAAGATGGCTCCAGCACAAGAGGCGTTCTTTGACTTCGCCCAAGGCGTCGGCCACTAGTCAGGCACATGGACAAGTGTGATAGCAGAGGCAAAAGAGAGGCGAGATACCATCATACCTGGACGAGAATAGGAGAACGCCACCATCAGAGCTATCTCCAGTTCCTTGGAAGTCTGGATCCAGCAGTTTGGAGAGAGTGAAAGCGTTGCGGGCTGTATCATCTTGTCCTGTGAGTGAGCACATAACCACAGATTTTCTAGACCCTGCTAGTTCGCCCAAGACCAGCGCCTCCACTGTTGATCTCTTGGTCGTGACAAAGTTTGCACTCGACTAGTCCTCAAAACCCTGCTACAATATGTTCAGCACCCAATCTCAGTTATTCATTTGCTAATACTACTCCATGGCGTCTATCTCCTGTCCTAATCATCCCCCGTGCTGCTATTCATCGTCAAACCCCGGGACAACTCCACAAGAATTGATTATCATTCCCCCAAAGATCCACGATCTCAGTATAATATTGCATAAAACAGTGCAAAAACAAAGACAGGGCGTCTAACTGATAACCTTCTTGAAGATGAGATACTTTGTGGTATTCCTTGTCACCATATAGAGCAACGTGGTAGGGTGGGGCCCGTCACCTTACTCAGTGGCAGCCGTCTGGTCTAGTACAGCTCCAAGTCATCTCTCGCCATTCATAGCGGCGTCTCGTGGGTAATAGGTATTATGTCGCTGGTGATTCATCTAGGCTCGCCATGACTAGCAATTGGTGTGGAGCACATAAACCATCGTACGGGGGAGAAATTTTGTTCATCACACCCAGGACGGAAATAGACGGGTTTCCTGCCGCGACTGCATGTCGGCTACTTTGAATTCCTTACGGAGCCTTTCCCACTCTTTCCTATCATACTTGTACCCAGATTCCACCAAGGTCTTGTCATTGCGGTGCTCCCAGTCCCAGCTCTTAGCTCCAGACCATGTTATGCCCGCCGGCAGGAGATTTTGCCGACGCTCGCATCTGGCGTAGCGAATTTGCCATGCGAGCAGACTGGTGTTTGCTTCCAGGGTCTGGCACATTGCATTGAGGTGAACAAAGACACGTCGGCATCGATTATCGTCGTCGTAGATTCGGCTCGCAGCATCCACCAAACCCTGTGCCGTCTCAAATTGCGGAAGAGGAGGCAAAGGTCTAGAGACCTTTCGAGCCTTGTTGGCCGTTGTCGAAGTGGCCTCGCTAATCGACTCGAGGCCTCCGCGTCCCCCGACCGCGGCTGAGGATGACTGCCCCGGGACTGGCGAGAACTTGAGGCAAGGAAGCATTGGGCTACCTTCTGAGATGGCGAGCTTCGAAACTGTAGACCTTTGGCTTTCCAGCCCTTCGCTGACTTTTTGTACCCCTGACTGCGCCGCAACGAGAAGTGGCAAGTTGGCTGGCATTAAAAGCTCGGATAGGAAGCGGTCATGAAGAGACTGAAACCGACCAGCCCAGTATCCTGACGGCATAGAATCCATGACTATTCGAATACTAGCTGGGCACGCTGCCTGTAGGGCGGTAGGGCGAGTGTCTTGGTCAGTGAAGCCCTGCTGATGTCTCGTTGAGTTCGCCGCTGATGGTCCTCGGAGTAGATCATCTTCAAGATACCGGGACAAATCGTCGACGGCTAGAACGTCCCCGGATTCGCGAAGAGCACGCTCTTTATTCATAGCAAATGAATTTTCCCTTCGCCTCCCCTCGTCTCTTTCTTGGCTCCCGTGTCGATTCAGTGATGGCGCAATATTGGACAGCACATTCAATGTCTTGGACTTTGGGATGCGAGGATGAGGAAACTTGTCTCTGCTTGAGGGGCCAGGGGGAATATTCTCACCCTGAATGAGGGTGATAGTCGACTGAGCTACAGAAGGAGCAGTCGATAATGCATCACCGTCATTATCGACGCTTTGGTTGCTCGGCTTCCTTATACGCCCAAGGCTGGGCTTCCCCAACATTCTAACTGAAGGGGCCTGCTGATCAACCGTTGGCAGATTATTCTCGTCACCGAGAGATGCTGCAGTGATGGCGGAACTGGCGGTAGTTGGGTAGCTAGACTGTGGTCCATCAGTGGCAAACGATGCTGAGATACAGCGGGTCGTCCTGTGAGCTGTGCCGGCCGAGATGGGGGGATCCCGATGCTCTTTGTTAACATCACGGATGGAGGCTTTCGAGACGTGCTTTGATCGGAAGAATTCCGCCTTGTCGGGCGGAGCTACAACCTCGCCTCCATGTCGAAGGGGACCGATTGGGGCCGAAATAAGTCCCAACCTGGATCGAGATTCGGAAGAGCTAGTGTCTCCCGAGCCTTTGATGGGGAATGTAGTGGACGCAGAGACGACACCATCATCTCTGAATGTGATCTGCTTTCTAGGAAGTCGGCTCTGCTTTGGCGTGGGCGCATTACGGCGTGGGCTGGAAGGCTGCGAGACTGGGGTAGGACGGGGAAGTCTGCCGCTTGATGGGTCTTCGCTAGTGGACTCGCCCCGACGAGAGCGGCTCGAGAAAAACTTGCGACCGGCGGCGTAGAGCATGATGGGAGACTCTGGGTGTCTGAAAAAGCACAGTCGCCGTCGTAGTCGTCGTCGTCGTCGTTGTAGAGTGGTAAGGTGACAAGGACGTCTTGTTCCCGATATGGGTTCGTTGTTGTGGTGGCACCAAGCTTTTGCAGAAGATTATTGATGAGGGACGCCTTGAGAGCGCCAGCAATAACAAGTAGAAAAATGTAAAAGAAGAGTAGGAGGGAGCCAAACACCAACCAGCTCAGTGACAACAAGATTCCCGTGGCGAGTTTGGTCCAGGTGAGCCAAAAGTGAAGGATCTTCAGAGCCGAGTGGACATAGAGACGGGCGAGAAGGTGAATAGCTTCCACGGTGGGTGTAACGAGGACTCGTATCAATCTTTGGCTAACCTATAAGCCAAAGCCCGTGTACCAAACAAAATGCTGAATATCACCACGGATTCTAGATACGGTGGGCTTGTTGTCGAGTGCTTGCCTGAGGAAAGTGAGGGCCATTGGGATGAGCTGATGGATACGGTGCCAGGTGTTCAACAAGCCGAGCTGAGTGCAGAAGAGTGAAAATGAATCTCAAGTAACTACCGAGAACAGTTAATTACGAAAAGAAAGGAAACACTTGAGATGGTGAGCACTGAGAAAAGAGATTGTGGATATGGGGTGAGCAGTTAATAATACTGCACTTGAGTGTACAGGTGCTTGACAGGCGCTCCATGGCTACCTGCCTTGTCAACTCGTCGAGCCTCAGTGTTTTCATGCCTGAGGAAGGCGCCAACCTGCATCCCGAATTTTGGCATTGTGGCTTGGAAATTATATAATACAAATAGGTCATAAAAAGGCATCATTTCTGCCATCCGGCAAAAGAAGAAGCAGACAACTGCAACATCATCGATAAACATCGTTTTCAGGGAGCACCATTTTCCACTCCAACAGTATCAGCAACCCATTCGTTCCTCATCCCCGCTCTCTTCTCACTGCCTCAATTCGGTCAGGCAGTTGCTTCCTCCAAGCATTGTGCCACGTGCCGTCCTACGTTGTGCTCACCGGGTAGAAGTCTCGCTTTGGATTGGTTCAGGAGTTTGAAAAACTTGACCAACTAGAGCAAACCAATATTCACAAGAACGAATGGCAACTAGTCTGTCCTAGATGCACTGGGAGTACCATGTATTTGAAAAGGTACATGCCCCGTCGGAACAACAAATTGGGCCAGTCCATCCCTGGCCACCACACTGGCCCCACCTGGAAGCACAGTCTACAGAGGGCTCGGTGGGCTCAGAAGTCGTAGCCGTCGCCGTCGTCACCGTCGTCACCGTCGTCATCGTCGTAGCCGAGGTGGCTGAGGTCGTACTGCCACTAGACCCCGTGTTGTCCCAATAGTCGCTGTCAATCCAGTCCGTGGAGCCCAGAATCCCGCTCAGCGTCAAGGGGCTCGCCATGGCCGTTGCGAAGCTCGCCCTCGTCCCCGACGCTCCGGTGCCGTAGTTTCCGTACTCCCCGTAGTAGACGTGGTCAGTCCTCTCGTCGCCCTCATTCCAGATCCTCCACCCAGCACTGTTAACTACGGCGCCGAGGTCGCTGTTTTGAAACACCACGCGGGAATACTCCCTCCAGGGCCTGCCCAGGTAAGTTCCTCCGGTGCCAACCGATGCCTTGTTGATTACCGCGCAGTCGTCAAAAACATAGTACGAGTCGTTATCCTCGCTGTCTCTGCCGTTGGCCGTGATATACCCCTGGCCAACGATTCCAATATCGCACGACTGAAACCAGGCAATAGCCCTCAGGCCAAAGACAAAGTCTGTCGCCCCCTCGACATAGCAGTTTTTGAACGCATGATGTCCGTCATTGGAAAGAACAGTGTCCTGGTAGCCAACGAACTGACATCCGTAGAACCCTTGATATTCTCCATAAGCCGACAGCGCAATCGCCTGATCCCCTTGTCCGCGCTCGTTGACGACATTGATGTTGTATACCGAGAGATAGTCCGCCTTCGCTCGTAGAGTCCCGGAAGCGTCATTGGAACCGGCATCGTCAGCACCAAGGTTGTTCGTCAGGACGACCTCGTTCTTGCTGTAATCCTGGTCATCTGTGGTGTAGCCGTAGATGGTGAGGGTACCCGTCATTGACGACACCAGAACTTGCTCACTGTACGTTCCTGGGTTGACAAAGATGATGTAGTCCCCGGAAGTGGATGTTGGGACGGCATTGACCGCATCTTGGATCTACAACAGCTTGATTAGCATTTGCTAAATGCCTACAGGTGGGACTAGCATACCGAGCTGTAGGCCCCTCCACTCTTTGCGACGACATATGCACCAGACGGCGCGGAAGTCCGTGATGCCCCGAGGGCACTTGCCACCAAGTAAGAGAGCGAGACGAGAGATTTGGTCAGCATCTTCCACGAGAACCGGATGAAATCGAGCTGGAGTGATCGAAAGGCCGATCGCTATCCACTAGCTAGAATCACAAAGGCAGCAACTTGTGTATATATGTATTGCCGGGTTTTGTGATGAAATCGTCCACCAGGAGCTCTAGTCTTGCCAAGCTTCCCCAGAGTAATTGTTTTGCCCACGATAATCAATAACCCGGTGGGATATAAATTGACTACACATCCACCCTCGGCGCGTATGGGCGGAGGTTTTCGCAAAGCTCACCGCCCATCTCGACGCGGCCCTCTAGAATCTCACAATCCTTTGCTATTGTTCAAGTCTCGTTCAAGAGAGGGACGGCATGCGAGGTTCCGGAAAGTGGTGAGAGACCAAAGTTTCCGGCGAGTTTCCGCCAATACAGCCTCTTGAGCCCCCCAGCATGGATGTTCCCTGAGAGCACCCACGATGTCACGCAGGGCGATTTCTCCGAGACGGGGAAGCACGGGGCCGCAATGGGCCAGATTGAGCATGAACTTCGTTTTCCACCAATTGCAGCGAGAAAAAATAGCCTCCAAATGGTCTAAGCGTAAAACTAAGCGTAAAATACGTACTATATACGGTTTTCCTACCTGCCACCTGCCGTTCCCCGCATTCCAGGAACACAGGGATCGCAGCACATGGCAACCCCTGGTTGCTCGGAAACACATGGTATGAGTGGAGGGGGGAAGAGCCCCCCCCCCCCCCTCCCTTGAAGAAATTGCACAGAAAGTTGACGTACAACTGGATGCGACGAATGCTAATGCGCAAACGGAAGAAGAAACACGTCATTCAAATTTTGTACCACTTGAATGCTGGAGTATGTACGAGAAATGTGATTCAAGTATGTAGTTACAAGAAGTTGGAGCGAATCATATACACCTTCCCAGTGATCCAGCCGGGGTCCTTGTTTGTTCACAAAAGCCGTTTCCGGCCGACTACTAGAGACACTGGCTATACCACTCGTTGCTGTAGGTGCAAGTACCCTCGGCGCAGCAAGTTGAGCCCGCATACCCGGAACCTCCGCACTGCCCCCACATGGCAGCGCAGTCGCTAGACGTCTCGGTGGGCCCTGACGCGGAAGTTGTGGTGGTGGTGGTGGTTGATCCACCACCGCTGCCGCTGCCTCCGGAGCCGGCGGTGAAGAGGATGACCGAGTCGACGATCTGTGGAGGAAAGCAAGGGGGAGAGAACGGACGGTTAGTGTCGCGGACTGGCTTGCGCGCGTCAAAGACGAAGAAAAAGTGGGAGTAGTAAGGAAAGCAGATGGAATGGGATGGAATAAAACGGAGGTCGTAGGCAGGTAGACCGGGTCCTGGGTAAATAGAATAACCGAGTCGATGATGCAGGTGACGATTAGAATTTAGGTTGATACAGTGTCGGATGATGGCGCGTTTTTTGGGCGATGAATATTGCCGCACAGGTATCTCGTGGCAAAGAATTCGCCGTCCGAGGCCGGGTACGAGGACGAAGGAATCCCCACAAAAGGAGAAACAGAGAAACAAATAAAAGGAGAAAAGTAGGGAAGGAGGGAAGGAGGGACGAAAGGATGAGACTTACAAAGTTGGGGGAAAGGTACGAATCGCCGCTACTTCCCGACACCGCGGTGATAGTGATGGTATTCGAGCCCGAGTTGAGCGTTCCGGCCGGAATGCTGAGATCGTAAACGTCGCCGTAGCCCCTGTACGCGCCCCTCGTGACGCCGCGGGAGTCGATCTTGGTGGGGGCGGAAGGGATCGAGCCTGCCAAGCTGTTCACCACGAGCTGCGGCCTTGCGCCGGCAAACGAGAGCGTGGTGGCGACGCGCAGGGTAGCTGCTCCGGGGTCTGAATCCAGGCTGAAGCTTATGGTGGCCGGGTTGTTTACTTCCTTGAAAATCGCCATGGGGAAATCGCTGGCGGACGAGCCTCCGACGGTGTACGTGCCGGGGCTCCACGAGCTCATTCTCGAATCGGAAGGGTGCATCCGAAGAAACTTGTCCGCGTTCCGTAGCCCGGTGGGCTGGCCGTCGAGATCCCCGATCTGGAAGATGACGTTCATGGACTCCAGCCCGGACGCCATGTTCTTCGTCGTCGTCGACCCTGCCGAGACGGAGACGGATGTTTCCGCGACCTTGTACTCGGTCTGGTAGAGCGCCATGGTGTACGTCCCCGGCTTCATCTTGGGGGAAGTAAACGCCCCGCTCGAGCTAGCTTTCGTCCAGTACTGCGCCTCGCTGTTGAACCAGTGGAGCACAATCTCGAACCCGGAAGCCACGCCCGACGCCGTCCCGGCAACGGTCCCCCTGGCCGCCTCGTTCACGTACCCCGTGATCCCCAGGCCCTCCCAGAAACCCAGGTCATAGCCGCTCGCGGTCGGAATTCCCGAGCGCGAAAACTGCATCATGTACGGCCCGTGCAGCCCCATCCTGTAGTCTTCCGTCTGGACGTGGCCCGAATTCATGTAGTTGAACAGGTTGGTGCTGTCGCCCGCGTTGTTCGTGTTGATGTCCCGGAAGAAGGGCCCCCCGGAGCTGGACTCCTGCCGAGGCGCCATGACGCACACGTGTATGGTGTCGACCGAGTCCCCCCACACGCACCACGCGTCCTGGTCGATGAACCGGTCCGAGCTGTAGAATTTGGATCTCGTTTCCCCGTCCACGACGAACACGTCCGACCCTTCAACCGTGGAACTTGATCCTGTAGTCGTGGAGACGACGCCGTGGGGGTACTCGTAGGGCAGCACGCTGGGGAGAAGGCGCGCTATGAATCGCAGCTCGCCCACGGACGGCTCGGCCGTGATGTAGGTCGCCATGTGGATGGTGCTGTCTCCCGAGCGGACGACCATGTACTGCGTCAGGGTGCTGGTTACGCATGTCACTTTGATGTAGGAACCTGTTTATCGTCACGAGACACGAACGGTGGTTAGCTCCCCCGGCTCTCTCCAGACTCTCCGTTATCCGACACCACAACTAGGTAGTTGCCTCTTTCGGGGGCCCTTACTGTCGATCGTGGTAATGGACACGGATGCCGAGCCAAGACCGGACGCAATGTGTGTTCCCTTCCCGGAGTACTGGAGCTCGACGCCCCGGTACACGATGGAGTTGATGTCGCAGCTAGACTGGCTCACGGAGAAGACGAGGGAGTTGCTCGACCCGGCATCGATAATGTAGTTGCCGCCGGACGAGCTATAGCCGAAAGCAGCGAGCACGGAGGCCGTAAAGTAGAAGACAGACAGCAGAGCTGCCTGGAACAGCGACTTGAAAGTCATGGTGGACAAGAACCCGAGGTGGCGGTCACGATGATTATGAGATGAAGGGTTACCGAGGAGAGCCAAAGAGGCGAGGAGCAAGTCCCAGAGACGAGGAGCCTCTATTCATATTATATATTGCGGACGGCATCTCATTGATGAGCTTCAGCTTCCGGGTCTATCCTAGCGTTGCTTGCTAGGCATTACCACTACAAGGCTACTACAAACATCATGATGGAGGGGCTGACCGTGGAGATCTCTCTCTTAAAAGGGCATCACAGCCCCGGAATACCGAGCCGTCCATAGGGGAGACGTTGGGTTGGGAATGGGAAGGCCAGGGAAGGCCAGGGCGGGATCTGAAGAGAACAACAGGCACAACAATAAAGCTGATCCGTTCATTGGAGGAATTGCGAGCCGAAGGAAACGGAGCTCGTTCTGTGCACTCCTGAAAACTGACCTTGGCGTTCCATCAATTCAACCTGACCCCAGCATTGGACGTGGGCAGCTTGGCTTTCGTATGGTCCCAGTTGGCTGCAGCTCCACTTTAAGTGACCAGTACCTTGGTTTGATAGCGGGATTGGTAGCAATGGCCCATGCAACGATCCGAACCAGAAGGGAATCTTCGGTGGCAGTGCCCGCAACCCCCGCCCTTAGAGCCTCGCAGATAAGGCTAGCTGCGGTATGCGGCCCACTAATACTAGTAGATTCGAGTTCGTTTGTACAATATAATGAGCTCACCGACTTCGGTTAGCCGGTGCAACTCCGGCCGGGCGAGTTCAAGTCATTACGCGCTGCCCGACAACCCGAAAATTGTGTCGGCTATAGTGAGGCGCGCCCTAGGAACAATATGGAAATAGTTGAGGTCGTCGAACTCACTCCTATCACGTTGACTTTCATCAAAACAGACTAACACCTGCGTTCCTGGCAGATCGCGAAAGCTGCCCTAAACGATCGGCCTCAGGTCAACTTACGCTTATTGACAGTTGGATCTCGGGATACCAGGCAGGTGGCGATACAGAATTTGCCCTTCGTTGATCAACGGTTGAGGTTCCGAGCTGGGAGTTTTGGCTCGCTGTGGGTACCACGGAGAAATTCCCCTACTCCTCCATGCCGAGGCCGGCTGCGAACTTCCTAGCTACCCAGTTCGCGCCGTGCTCCTCGTACTCGGCCTTCGTCACCTCGAGTCGCTGTAAATGCTCATGTCTGGCAAAATTGCTCGCTCCGAACCACGTGTTTGCGATAGGGTTCGCTGGCGTGGCCACGCGAACCTCGCAGTCGTCGGGAACACGGGAGACTATCTCGGTCTGCAGTCTCTGGATGAAGCCGTCGAATAGTGCGTTCCCTCCGACCACCACAATGTTGGACAGAAGACCAGGCCACAATCCCACTGGGAGTGCATCAAGCGTTTGCATGACCGCGTCGGCCACACCTGGTTGTCGAAGCCCCATGTCGCCTGGGTTGAATAATAGCTCTGGAACAGTAAATCTCTCGTTGCGTAGCGTCAATATGTCCTCCACTGTTCCTGAAGCCAGCCTTCGGGCCTTTGACAATGCGGCAGCGGCATCGTGCGGTCTTGCTTCTCCTTTTTGTCGGGTGTGGAAGTCGGGAAGGATGTAATCCACGGCAAGACCATCGCTTCCGGATGCAAACAATGCACGTTGCTTGGTTTCACCTCTTGCGCCTTTCCAGCATTTCTGCAGGTCAGACGAGAAGTCCAGGGACACATAGCATGCCTGTTCCTTCAGCTCGTTAACGATATAGGGGTCAGATCGCATGTCGTAGTGTCGGAGAGAGAGCAAGCGAGTGAGGTAGCTCGTCAGAAGCTTCCCGCCAACATCTACCCGGCGAATGGCGGGGTGGAGTGCTCTCCCACCAAGGACAGGGGCGACGGTGGTGCTCGAGTAGCCAGAGTCGATCACGAGGAGGATTTCGGCCGGGAGAGTCGGCACGGCATCGACTGGGCGGGGGGTACGGAATATGGCTTGTATGTCGTGGTAAGAGTTATATACGGGACCTTGGGTGTTGTCAAGTCAGCTTCTGGTCCCGCCACGAGCCACAGAAGTACTGAAATACCCCGAGCTCGGGTGGGTCCAATAGCCCGCTGTGGGAGCATGGCCGTACCTAATCCTCTGTAGTAGCTCGCAAACCCAAACTCCTCAAATACCATCTGGTCACAGTTGTTTTGCAGCACCGGGGGCGAATTGGGCGCCTCGGCCAGTACCAGCCTCGTCTCTGACGGATCGCAATGCAGCGGTGCCTTATCGTCAAAGAACTCGTTCTCCCAGATTGCGGATTGCGCCTCCCAGCTGACAATATACCCCTTTTCGACAGGCCGCCGAAACTGCATCTCACCAAAGTCGCGGCATTTCGCAAGGCCGGATCCGACATAAATCTTCCTGTCGCGGTCGCGTGCAATGCAGTTCGGGATAACTTTCGGCTCGTCGACCTTGGAGTCCGTCACGAAACCTGCTTTGATGCTGTTTGCGCCGTTGTCGAGGACGAGGGTGCGTGTCGGTGGAGGGGGACCCGAGGACCGGGATTTCCTACCGCCGGCCATATAGGGCAATTTATCGTGGTATGTATCAAGTAAATTGAAGATTTGCAGGTCCCAAAGGAGACGTTGTCGAGAGCAAGGACCTGCTCACATCTGAGCAAAATGAACAATGCCAAGAGGTTTCTGCCGCCAACAATGAGGCGGTGTACACCCCACCGTATGTCATCGTCTCCACTTCTCGACCGGATTAGTCATTGTATGTGCATTCATGTCACTATCCTCTGACGTCCCACTATTTCATGCTTCCCAGGTCCTCAAACTTCCTTTAGTCTAGCATATCTATTTCGACGCAATACGTACGTCCTGATCCGACATGTCCGGATAATTACTTTATCCGACTCGTTAACGATGTGGTCACGGTATCAGTGTCGGCAATCTCCGCTTCTCTCCTTCCACCTAATACAATCTCAGGCCAGAGTTGCCATCCTCCGATGTGGGGGAAGCACCCATTTCTTGTTCGACGTACTTCTGGCGAGTCCAGTCGACTGGAAATATTTATACGAAGGGGGATCCTCCGACTAGTCTGGAAGTTGAGACCAGCTCTTCAGTACGGCTTTTGGACCATGCCGTAGGGAGACCGTGAGCTTGTCTGATGCGGACCCTTCACTTTGTCCGAGAAATCGCTGAGGTCCTCTTCTCGAACCTTCTCCTCTTGCGTTGTATTCTCCATAGAGGAGCGCAGCTTCCCGCGCTGGTCCATCAGGCGCTTCCGGGCGTCGCATAGCTTATTGCGCGGCATCACGAACACCTGCTTTTAAATAATCTTGAGTCTTATATTTATTTTTGATATGAGACGTGGCTTTCTTGTGAACAGCGGCATTTTTGAAGTCTTGGGACACATAGTAGCTTGCTTCCGTGAAAGGATGCCCACAAGAACTAGTAGCCGAGTCGTCTTCGTTCAGCAATTGAGGGTGTTCGAATTTCCCCTGGCGCTCAACCAAGTCCAGGTTAAGAGACAGATACACCAGCCTACTGCTAATCCTGGGTGCGAACCCCCAGTAAATACGACGTGCTTCGTGCCTGTTATCTCGCGGTACTCAGCTATCAACACCTCACTCATGTCACCCATTGTAGAATGAGCACCGAATACTCGTAAATACCCAGAGGCATTTTTCATTCGTATATACAAGATGGCATATAAATCTAAAAAGGAGTCGGTCGACAAAGTATAAACAAGCAAGCCAGCGGTCCTACTTCCTTCCAACTCTTTGTTTCTTTTCCTGCACCTAAACCGAGCCCTGCAGTCAACAAAGAAAACATCATTGAATCCAGATTCAAGATATAAAGTCGGCCAAGAATTTCTTAACCCCGCAAAAAGTCAAGGTGCGCTATATACAGGAAGGATTCCTGACGGGTCCATCAAAGGGTAAATATCAAGCTGCGCGCCATTGCCACAAAACTCGATTCACGCCCTCAATCGTTCAGAGGCAGCCAGTCCCAGCTTTTACTTACTGGCGGGGGGGACCACCAGCACCGCCGGGACCACCGGATCCGGATCCCTCGTTCGCAACACCACCATCCTCAGTCAGGGTAGCAGCAGCGGAGACCTCGCCGGAGTACGAGGTATCGATTCCGAAAGCGAGCCAGGCCAGAAGACCATCCTCAACAGAGTCACCGAGGAGAACATACTCCATGAAGGGGTCGGAAGTAGCGGCTTCCTCCCCGAGAATACCATCTTCCTCGTTGGTGAGAAGGCTCTGGGTGTTGGTGCTGTAGGGGCTTGTGGTCTCGACCTCGGAGATGAGGGATTGGTCGAAGAACATCTGGCCGACGTGGGCGGCAGTAGTGTCGATGAGGGTACCATTTGCTTGGGCCTCGGCATTGAGGTGGACCATCACGCTAGAAGTTAAACGGTCAGCACGATGCTCGCCATAGGCTCAAAGCCGTAGGTTGGGATGATAGAAAATCCATACTGAATGTGAGTGGTACGTCCGGTGTAGTGACCCGGGAACATGGTCTCAAAGTTGACGACACCATCCTCATCGGTCAGCTGGACGCCACGGTGGAAGGTGTTGTCCAGGTTGGAGGGGTCAGAATCGCCGACACCATTGCCGGAGGCGACGACACCGGAGTAAACACCGGTGGAGTTGCAGTGCCAGATCTCGACGTAGGCGTCAGCGACGGGCTCGCAGGTGTTGACATCGATGACCTGGGTGTCGACAGTCATGTCAACTCCGGACTGGTCATCGTTGATGTTGGTGCGGATGTATTCGCCGGAGACGTCTATATGTATCGGAAGTGGTTAGGATTAGTCATGTCGAGATATTTGGGGGGCGTTACACCCCCTTTGGGGAAAGGTCAACAGTATTGGGCGAGTGGGTGATCACTTACAATACGGACCCTCGGTGACCTCGGGAGAGAGGACGCAAGAGTTGTTTCCAGAGAAAAGAGTGCTGGGGTCGGTGCTGAGATCGTAATCCTCGGTCGACTCGTGGTCAACGTCGATGTAGTCCTCAAGGTCACGGGCTGTGATAAAGGTGATGATTAGTAAATATTAGTGGCCTCTTGTGCTATTTACGTCAAGCCACAAAATTCAAAGCGTCATATACTTCACGCCAGCATCTTCGACAACGTGAAACCGCGTCGTGTCCCCCAACCTGTGGTCCCAAATCCCCAATCTGGTAGTCGGATACTAGCACTCCGGATCGAGACCAGGGCCTCAGATGGACAAGGCAAAATCAATTATTTCTCCCACGACCCCGGACTTCCTCACAAGAACTTTGGAAAAACACTTACGCTTAAGGCCACGCTTCAAGGCAGCGGACTTGACAAGCTCGGCGCGGCGCTTGACGTTGCGGGCCTCGACGCCACGGGCCCTAAGCTTGTCGGCGCAGTGGGAAAGATCGCGGCGGCCGCGGGCACCGAAGAACTCGCGGCGTTGAACCTGTTCCTGGGAATGGTCGTGGCCGGGGTGGGCTGCGGCAATGTTGGCACCGGCGATGGCACCAGCGAGGAAGTTTGCGAAACGCATCTTGAATGTGTTGTGGGAAAATGCGATGAAAGATCTGGGAAAGGATGCCTGGACTGTACTGGCTTGCTGGTATAGACAAGAAGCGAAAGGAAGAGATCGTGAGTTGATGTCTTGAGCCAAGTAACAAAAACGAGAAGACGTGGTGATGGGATTCCAAGATTTATATTCATTTATTCCCAGTGTATCTATAGGATTGTGATGATGTACCACTGTGCAGCCGTTGGCCTCGTTGGTTCACCTTCCATTCTGAATACTCCAGCATATCCACCTCCCCAATGCATCTTCTCTTTCCCTGCTTGCTTGTACTGGATGCAACATATCGCCGTCCGGCGTCTGCAAGTATCGCAACCAGGTGCAGATACCTACCAAACCAAGCCATCCAAGCTGCGTTCCTGAAGTCTCTACAAACCTGCTCGGAACATACTTAATAACCCCCTTACTCGGTGGAGATATCCATGGTATATTTTCTTCCCTCGGAGAGCTTACGCAAGACGATCTCGCCAACTCCCAAGCTTCCGGGGAGGAAGACATCCATTCTGACGATATGTTTGGATGAAAGCGGCCAGGCACATTCTCTATGGATCGAAACAACACGCCCAGCCGTCACCTCTGGTCGGGGAACTCTGTCCGTGCGCCATTACCCAGAACCATGCCAGAATAATAGCCAACTACCCCTTGTTGAAAATCTTTTGACCCAAAGGCTTCAAACCCCGTTGTGGATTTCGTCCGGAAGCCCCGTGCAGCTTTCCCATCGCCAAGAATTATTTCCCGCCAACGACGGGCAGATGTCGAGCATCTGGTGTAAAGGTCTTTCGCTCGGATAATTATGCCGTCCGCCGTAATGTCCTTCCAACAATGCTGCAGCATCATCAACATGACTGCTGTGGATGGAAGAAAGGCAAGGAATAGTATGCCGTCGGACCCTGTCAGCTCGAAGAGAGAAAAGGATTAATCTTTGACTTCAAACGTGCTGGATTGTTGGGGCCACCTCCGGGCCCAAGTCTTCGACAGGGGTGGATTCGTAATCGCGTTTCTGACCGATGTGCTCCCCACATCAAGGGCACCATTGCTCAGGCCAATCACAGGCCACTTGATTAGATTCGAAATCTCGAAAGGGTAACAAATGCCGGTTGAGTTCGACGTGGAGACTCCGAGGTTGATCCTACACCAGTGGGGACGGGGACAGCTGCGTTGCACTGGAGGCTTTTGTAGGCAGGTCATGGATATGGATCTCCCGGGCGCTACTTGGCAATGACATCCTTGGGCCTGGACTGCTTTTGGGGCTCTGCTCTAAAAATTGAGGTGGATGTGTCACAAGACAAGCGGGTTGAAGAGGGGTTCGATATCATGAAGGCGTGGTAGGTGGCATTCCGTGCAACGTTGTCAGTTGGAATTATGATGGTATTGTTCTCTCTAGCGGGACGGCTGGGAAACGGACGCTAACTCCGCCCGTGGATTCAAAACTGTTGGCTTCCGTCAGCGGACTTCTCCGGATGCCTAACGTGCCATTGTAGAAATGAGGAACATGCAGTGACCTCTGCTGGCAACAGATATAATCTTTTGAGGAACATTTTACAACAGTTTCATGTTTTCTAACAGATGCTACTAACATATCAACAACTCAAACAAAACCGACGATTATGGGAAAGAGTCGCGCACCTTGATGGTTAACTAGTGTTTTTTACACCATCTCAACCTTGATGTCCATGCCAAGCCCAAAAAACAACCACCGCCCACGCAGGTCGTGGGGGAGGGGGGGGGGTCGTGAGCACGCTTCCCGACAAGCTTAAACCGATTTAGCGTTTGCAAAGACAACCTCTATAGACAGTGAGACTGATGATATTGACTAACGACGGGGTCCGCAACCAGCTTGGCCGAGAACCTTGAGGTCGGGACTATGCTGGGCACGCCTTATCAGATCGCTCGATTCTTGGACAGGTTCGCAGCGGACGAAGAACGGGCTGGATTTCATTGTGTAATTATTATTCTTGAGCTGGAAAAGATGGCTGGGGGGGCTCTCGAATATGGGGGTTGTTTAGACGTCGCAACGAGTATAAAAAGAGATGGCCACGACATGTTGTTCGATCGTCTACAAAAAAAGAGAATCAGGAAACTGCCATATCATTCATTCCGAAGATCTTCAATATTAGCCTTCCGTACTCGAGCAAAACTCAAGATGAAGCCCACCACCATCCTATCCGTCCTAGGCCTCGTGGTCGGCGCTGCTGCCAGCCCCATCACCACCTTGAGCACCCGCGGGGATAGCACCACCAACGGCACCACCGCCTACGAGGAGACTACTTTCCCAATCCACCCCTCCTGCAACATAACCCTCCACCGGCAGCTCTCGCGGGCTCTCGAGGAAACCGTGGACCTCGCCACCGTAGCGCGAGACCACCTCCTCCGCCACGGCAACGAGTCTTCATTCTTCCAGAGGCATTTCGGGAACACCTCCACCTCGACACCCATAGGGTGGTACCAGCGCGTGATTTCTGCCGACAGAGGAGAGATGCTGTTCAGATGTGATGATCCGGATGAGAACTGTGCTACTCAGGAAGGTACGAAATATACCACGCTAGCTACAGATTGCTACGTATACATTACAAGCACCTGCTTCCCGCCCCTCCCCGGTCCGCGCATGAAAGACTTGGTATGTCGGTGAATACTGCCTCGATACTAACGATGGCCCTTCCGATCCCTATAGGCTGGGCAGGCCACTGGCGCGGCGCAAACGCAACCCAAGAAACCGTAATCTGCCCTCTCTCATTCTCGTCCCGGCTCTACCTCTCTTCCGTCTGCGGCCTCGGGTACAGCGTAGCAAACTCCGCTTTGAACACTTACTGGGCAACCGACCTCCTTCACCGCGTCTTCCACGTTCCGCAAATCAGCGAAGGCGTGGTGAGTCACTATGCAGAAGACTACGCCGAGGTTCTCGAACTGGCACGGACGGAGCCCGAGAAAAGCGTTATTGACAGTGAGGCGTTGCAGTACTTCGCTATTGATGTTTACGCTTTTGACGTTGCTGCTCCGGGAGTTGGATGTTCGGGAGAACTCGAGGACGAGTGAGGACGGATCTGGATGGATAACGTACGGGGCCTCGACTTCAACGTATCTCCAACTAGAAAAGAAAGAAAAAATCTAATCTACGAGCAATCCGACAGTAATGACTACTCTCGTTACCAAATAAGTACTGTTATAAAATCCTGCCTTTAGACCAGCCAGGCTGGAGTGACTAGTATACTCATCCAATCACGTGAATGTTCAATTGAGTCTTCGAAAAGTTCCAAACGGAACCGTTTCCCTCCCGTCCTACCGCGCAACAAACGCCAAGTTAAAAAAAAAAACCACTATTAGTTATAGCATTCTAAACATACCGCAGTATACTACTCCGCAGCTTCAACCCCAAAAAGAAGAAAATCCAGACAAACGAGACGCGCGTTCATCAATCTCAAAGATATTAACCCCTCCGTCTTGGCTGTCACCTTGGGGTTTCTTTTTCCCTCCCTTATTCCTGGCTTCTTCCTGCAGTAGTAGGACTTTGTATTGCAAGCCCACGTCTCTATTCGGTCTCATTCGGTTGTTCTCCTTGCTTGATGTCACTCACCGTTACACCTCCCTCCTCACACTTCCCACGAATCTGTCTCATCTAGTTACCCGCAGCCAGTCACCATCCAGCTGGCCGAGAAAAGACGTCTGGGGTCTTCATCCATAACTCTCCACGCACTTCCACCTGCCAAAGATTCCCCTGGCCGTGCGCCGGTGCTCCGAATGCCAGCTCATCCAGTGAAATTCGTCCAATTACCCATTAAGTCCCGAGCACACCGCGTCCATCTCTGTGAATCTGGATGAATCTCCATCCAAATGTGCAACCCTGGCCGGAGACTAGTTACTAGCCCCCGCAGAGATCATCCCCCTCCCCTTGCATTCCCTTTTTGCTTGTGGGCCTTTTTTTTGCATGTACATAAGTAGCAGGGATCTCTCCTCCACGGCCCCAAAATCCACACCGACACCCATGTGTTCCGTTCTCGCCTCCCATTTCTATCTCTCTCTCTCCTCTTGCCCCCTGGCCCGCTGGCGTGAGGCTACATGTGGATCACACCGACACCGAAACCGACGTGCATATGACACAAAACGGACCGACTATACCAGATCAAGTCAAAAGGTCCTAAATTAGATCACACTGGCAGGTCTTCGTGGAATTTTCCTCCCCGTATTTGGCGGGGGAAAAAAATCCCCCCCCCGCCCCCCCCCCATCCTTCTGACAAGCACACAAGCATCATCTGGTCATCGACCTTGCGCTCCTCGTGAATGGACGGAAACTAAAATTTCACTCTTCCATGGTGCATCTGTCAGGCGTCAAGAACCTGGAGGGTTACCTCTTTTGGCTAGGCCATCCCGGTACTTGCTATAGGTTTAATGCCTTTTACCCACTGCACCCCAGACGGCAGGATTCAAAATCCTTGAGAAGATTCACATACGCGCTTCATCTCCAGCCGTGGAAAAATCATGACGGGTTGCTTTGGCGAGTGGACATACGTACAGCAACACTGTGGTTCCCGTTGCTGTTATCGACACAATGTTGTCACAGCAAGACCGCGACACAGCATTGCTGAGGATATAAGACCACGAGACCGTTGGAGGGATCGAAACAAATCGCACAGCCTCGGTGCTTGAACCCCTCTATTTCCTGTTTGAAGGAAGATTACCTATGGGTCAAAATAGCTGGCAAGTCTCTTTTCGCCTCACAGCAGAAACCCGAAAACAAACATGGGAGCTAGTGTAGAGTAGAGATCGCCGGAAATATGAACAGGAATGGCAGTTTAGTAAACAGCACGACCCATGCAGCGCATCGGACGTGGGTCGGGGTTCGGAAGGGGGAAAGCAACAATTGTGATAGGGGCAGATGGCGGCCAAACTTGGCAGGAGCAATGCGTCCATGCAGGAACTAGCACGGGCATGGAGATGAGATGTACATCTTATCAGATGCGTGCTAGTTCAAGGCATTGTGCAAATCAGATTCAGCCACGGCGACCCAAGATAGAAGATGTGTTAGAAGGACGTAGTTATCAACTGGTCCTATGAATTCCAGCGGTCTGAAGTCACCACATTGGGAGACATATTGCATAGAAAGAATGGAGATGATATTATATCGAGGCCTAATCTCCCCACATCCGATGCCATTGTGTGTGAAACACGCCGTCGGGACACAGCGGTGACGCGGAGGCATGCTCCGTAGTAGGGTGGTCCGCGTCATTCCCAGAGTGCTGAACCGTCAAAGCTGGGGCGTTCGTGCCCTTGACGTGTCTTGAAAAATGCGTTCGGACTTCTTGCACTGGCTTTCCGGTTACATCAGAGATGGGAAGAGGGTGTCGAGTCGATGAGAAGGAGAGAAAAGCAGGTTCAAAGCGAGGGGTTTACAAAAATACTGGGGGCGGGGTTGATGAGTGGAATATTGAGCGATAAGTACCCTCAAATAGTAAGAACAAATCAAAGCAATCTGATACGTGGAGCGAGAACGAAAGTTCGGAGCAAATGAGGGCGTGGGTAGGAAAGAGGGCTTCGGGGGCGCTAGTAAACGGCTGCCCGCAGTGATACCCGGCTGCCACGGCTGGTGCACCCTAGAAAAGAGTCGGAATTAGCATAGGAACATTTCGGGTGAATACCGAGGTTATCCACACTTACAGTCACACTAAAAAGAAGTCAGTCCCGCTTGTCAACCACATGGAAAAATCCCCTCCAGGCTTCACGCCACCTCCTCGGGACAGAATTGTACATACCTGGGCCAAAGTTGAGCCTTCATTATGAATCAGGCAATAGCCTCCGCAGCAGCTCCGGCAGTTGAGCTGCGTGTTCTCGATGCAGTTGAAACACTGGAAGAAACCCACATCATCAGTCCCCGATCGCAACTCTAGCGGCTTCCCCACGCCTGGCATTTCTGAGTTTTTGCGGGTTCAGTTCTTGACACTTACGTTCATGCCGCATTCCCAGCAGCTTCTCGTAACCAGTTCCTGTAGTCCAACACGGCTCGAGTCAGCAACATGATCCCACGATGGCATCGTCGGCCAACACGCAACACTCAAATACGGGCAGAGGGAGCCGCCGGGTTAGAATACTGGCTATCGCAAGAAGCGGCGCATACAATTGTCACTGGGGGTCGTTTCCGGCTTAGAAATCCAAATCATTTGTGATTCTTGTAATGAAGCTGGTTCCTCGATCCGTTCAACCCCCGACGCCCACGTCGCCGCTTCCGCTTCCACTTCCGGGATCATTTGTGCTCGACGCCGCTACCGACACCCGATCTAGACCCCTGCGTGCATCTTCAACGGCTTTGCATCGTAAACAGATTCGTACCTTGGGTTTTCCTCCCGCTCCTACATACGGGCTCATCACTGCCAGATAGTCCTGGTAGTCGACACTGCCGAAATCGTTATCGGCATCAACAATCATCGGTTCCGGAATAGCGAGAGTGTGCTTTGCTCCCAGGTAGCAGTTTTCACACCACCACTGGTTGCAAGCGGCGCAGTATCTGTCGCGAACACACTCGGCGCACCGAGCGACGAAAGTGGCCTGCCCCGGTCGGTTGGCGCACCGGGGCCTCGTGGCGGCTTTCGCCGCCGAAGAGAAAACTGGCACTGGGGCTACGGCCGGGAGCTCCCTTCCACCGGGAGCGCTGTGGTAAGTTAGTCCCTCTGGAGCCTTTCCGCATCCAGAGCAGCCGCCCAGTGCAATGGTTGCGACCGCCATCCTGTGCTCCGACAATTTGAGGTATGGGTCAATCCCATAGGCCGGAGAGTTGGTATGTCGCGGACCGGTGCACGAGGGCGCGTCGAAGGAAATCATGCCAGCGCATTTCTGCAGCGTCTCTGCCCACCCAGCAGCTACTGGACGAGTGATCATCTTCCCCTTGCGAGCGTACCATGCATCGGCCACTTGGCCTCCGGGGCTGCCAGTCGGAACTGTCTTTTTGTTCACATAAGCATGCTTCCCGGATGCGATTTTATGCACATGATCGTCGATTGTTGCATTGATCTTCTTTTCCTCCAGGGCTGCAAGCGTCGAATCTCGTGGTCCAAACACGTACAGGACCCTCAACCTGGGGGTATTCTCGGGGTCTGGACGCGTCGGACGGCAGGCATACTGGAGCGACGACTGCAGTCTGCGCTCATTGAGATGCTTGACCTCGCGGATCGAGAGGATCCGCACGTTGAAGGCAGGATCAATGATGAGGTCATGGACGAGCTCTGCCGTGACGGCGAGGCCGTCAAGGACAAGTGTCTGAACATTTTGGAGAAGCTGCCTGCGTTGCAGGTTGGAAAAGATTCCCCTGAGAGGACCCGAGTAAAAGCTATAAGACGATGCGGCATTGGTTAGTTGCCGTTTCTGCGGTGTGCAGTGTGTGTGTGTGCAGCGTGCTCCATATTAAGATGCACCACCGCACGCGCCGATCGAAGGATAATGTAGGGACCCACTCGTCTTCAGTCAGATTTTCGTCCAGTTGGACATTACGCCAAATTTCGCCTCCTTGGTCGATCGGTTCAATGTCAAACTTGGCGCACTTGACTTCGGTGAGATCAAGGCAGCGGAAAACGCGGGAGGTGTGGGTAACGAGCTCGTGGAAACCCTTTGATGTCGCAGAAAGACTGAAAATTGATGCGACGGGGAGATAGGGGATGGTGTGTTCAAGGATGAGTGGGTTTGAGAGGAGTGATATCAGAGTCGAGTTCTCTGTGGCAACGCGTTCGAGGGAATCCCTCTCGTGGTTCATATTATGTCTCCAAAAACGGGGTGTCAAGTAAGGCAGGGGATTATATGGGGGGGGATGCCGGGCGACGCGATTAAGCGACGACGGGCGGACTGGGGACTATAGGTATGGTGTTGGTGGCGGGTGATGATATATTATAAGCACGCTTTGAAAAAATTACTACGCCAGCCAGCTGTGTTGTCCTCGATGCATATGGTGATGATTTCTGGAGTAGTAGTAGTAAATGGAGGAAAGGAAGGAAAGGGGGGAAAGATGGACGGGGATGGCGCAAAGGGTATGTAGTCCCCGGTTTTACAAAGACCCCGATGTATTACCCTGGATATTGTTGGGAGTGCTGTATGAGGCGAGCGGGGTTTAGAAGTTAATAGTGGTAGGAAAGAGGAGCCCCGAGCCTCGTGACCTAAAACATGCCTCACTGTAGCATTGGAAGGAAAGATCGCCTTGTTTGGAACATTCATGGAAGGAAGCAGCGCCTCACAGAGTGTCCGTACCTACCGTACTGCGTGTGGTAATTGCCAGCGTATCCCTTATTTACCCTGCAGCGACTGGGTCCAAATGGGTGCTACCCCAGATCGCCCTTGCCCTGACAAGGAAATTATATCCAACATTTGAATCATTTGAATCTACGGGCGACGCAAGCGCGGCACCCATGCTTCCTTCTGCAGGTAAAATATGTAGGCAAAAATAGACGTATATGTCTAAGCGTTTCGTTATCTGTTTTTCAGGTTTTGTCTCGCCTGGTGTGCAGCAGCGCCGTTGCTACATCTGCAACTGTACTCCGTGTATTCCTTCTTCCTATTACCTTTATGATCCTCGTCGGAAACAGAGAGAAATGGGGGCTATTGGATAGAATTTGGGAGGGGAAATACGGGTGAATGTGTAACGCGAATGAAGGAGCTATGGTGAGCTGTTCGACTGCTTGGCATCCATGTTCCCATAGCTCTTTCCTTCTTTTCTCTGCTAAGCCACGAAGCGCAAGCTTCCTTATCACGCATTATCGCCCCATATTGCCGTGCACTAGCCCCATTCCGGCTCTTGCCATTGGAGGGTCCTGCTGGGGGTCCATGCCTGCCGCACCTGCAGCCACTTTGGGCCCAAGCGGATATCTGAAAAAGGAAATATTAGAATGTCGAGATTGGTGACAGCATCAAAAGAAGCCCCCACCACGCAGGCTTGTTCTTTTCTGCTTCGTCAATTTATTTAGTCACGGGCAAGAAAGATGAAGGGAAAGACCTCAATGGCGGAAATCTCGGGCGTTTGCTATATATTTGAACCAATAACTGCTCCTCGGCATCTTGTTCCGTTTGTGGACCAGCACACCTCCTCATCAACCTCTCCATGACTTCTTTCAAGATTGAAGTAACGCCCGAGTCCGAGTATCAGGCTCGGGCCGGGGCTTGGCGGTGTTTCTTAGGTGTGGAGTCCGAGTCATGTGGGACGGCGGCGCCCGGCGTCGGCCTGCGGGGCGTTGTTCCGTCCCCGGTCCTCTTGGGGTTGGTCGAGAAAAAATTAGAACAAAAAGTGGCCAGCAATAGAGATGCTGCTCACACATGAAGGTCGATTAGGTGGCGGGCTATCTCGAGAAGATGAGGTTTTGGGTAGAGGAGTCAGACTGTGAATTGGCCGTCCATCCCCTCACTTCAAATTGACATCACCGGGCATGTTGGCAGGTCATGCATGGAACCTTTTTCAGACCTGCTGATTGGCCAGAGCTTGATTATAGCAGCCACACCATCTGCCACGATGACCATTCAGCATGATCAAAAAGGTTCTTCACTTGAGAGGAGAGCACTACTACCAAAGGATTGGGTTCAAAAGGGACACTGGGGCGCCTGCCAACTCAGCTGCTCTTTTCATTTCAGGGCCCGGGATGAGAAGATAAGCGAAGTCGACAAACTCACACGCCCTCAGTTGCTCAGCTTGTATCCAGGTCGTTGGGATGCAGGTTGAAAGCAAGGTCAGCGCCTACCGTCTTTGCCATGGGGAAGTTTGGAAATCAAAAATTCCGTCCTCATCAATGGCAGCTCTGGAAAAGGTCCCGTCTCTGCTCGCCCTCCAGTCTTGAGGTCTGAACCATCGGCCGGGATCTTTTGCCACTACCGTGATTGAACGACTCAACATCACCGTGGCCAAGGCTGAATGCCAACTTGGACGCGTGGATCCTTTGCTGTCGATACAATTGGACCATGTTTGAAATGCGGACCGAGGCTGAGGGCCACCGCGAATGTGAGGATCGTTTCTTCGGGTCATCACTGGACCGATTGTAGCAATTCTCGTCGGGGCTGTCTGGGCTCGAACTTCTGGTCTGAGGGGACCTTTGGATGGACGAAGGTTATCAACCTAGAATCCGGCTTTTACTGAAAAAGAGGGAAGATGCATTGAAAGCTTTTAAATACCGACAATCCTTCTAGAGATGATGGTCGAGTTCTCGCACACCATTTCCTACCCCCTAGAAACGCATAATCCCGTACAATTCAGACTCAGAACCGACTTATAGAAGCTCCCTTTGTTTCTACCCAAGTTTCTTCTCATCAGATCAGTCGCGATGCCCGCCACACGCCATTCATCCACCAGGCGTTCCTCGGCCAAGTCGAGCAAAACACACAATTCCACCACTGGCAATACCGACTCGTCATTACTTCAGATCTCGCCGCACGATCCAATCAAACGTGATCCAGGCCATAGAAAGTCCTATGGAGTATACTTGGGATACGACAATGATTTCACCATCGATTGGGTGATTGGGATCCGCGAGGTACAGAGCAGAAATCAGGCGATCACATCCACCAACCAGAGGTAGTGACACAGAGTCGGGATGAAATTTATATATAGTGGAATGTTTAAGAGGCACCATGGAAACGGGAATTCATCTTAATTGTACATATGTTTATTGGGCCAACGTTGAGGGGGGGTGATGCTTGGGGTTGGATCCTTGTGCAGGGAACTGGTGTGTCAATTTGCGGATTGATAAAGTCAGTGCTGTTGAGACAGGATCTAGGACTCATTGAGGCAACTCACCTACTACTAGAATCCGCTACTAGCAGTAAGGCTGAACGCACACAGCGTCCGGTTGCTATAGCCCCACAATATCGGAGGGTTCCTTGCAGCGACAAGCACGAGCCTCTAGCAGGTTGAGAATGGACGATGTGGTGCATCCACACACATTCCAGCAATTTGTATTGACCTAAACACTACTATTTACGACTACCTGACCTGTGACAATTGCTCTCACCATGACCACCCACAACAACTGTAACTTCTGCTGACTCTCTATGCTGACTCCGGCAAGCACCACAACTCGCCCACGTGCACAGTACCACACGACTTCCCTTGAGACGCTAGGGTCACTTGGTAGACCACTGCCACATTGCACACAGAACGTTCTCTCGTAGCCTGCTGGACTGTAGCAAGGACGCAGCACAGGCTTTCGCTCCCATAACTACAGTCATTCTCGAGAATGCTCCCCTCAAAAACGAGTTTCAAAGCCTTTCCTCATTCTTCGATTTCTTCTCGTTTTCCATTTTGTCTAAACTTCTCGCACCCCCTCCTCTGGAGAAACTGACTGCCTTTGAACTCTTTCATTTTTAGCCACATCAGACATACCATAGTTCTTCTTAGCTACGTGCCAGGGGAACAGTTATAGAGACGATCTAGACTCAAGATCCTGCAGCGGTGTCGTCAACTCTACCTTGATACTTTGGCGGGAATGTCACTATACTACCGTCGTGGTAAGCAAACAACCTTCCGTTCCGTCTTTATAATTGCTTTTACAAATGCGAGATCCAGCCCCAAGCCCAGTTTCACTGCTACCACTCTCCCGCGCCTTGACCCCTCGTGCTCCCAGATCACCGCCACTTCACAAAAACCCAAGCGTACCTCGTAACACAAGAAGCTTAGATCTGTATCTATTCTCAGCTTGCACAAACACTCTCGCACATGCCCTGGGCCGTACACATATTTTAATTCTATCCTGCAGGGATTGGCAATTACTGGCCCTTGACTAATGACGTGTTACATAGTACCGCATAACTACCCGCACCCATATCCGCACGTTGTGTATACTCCGGAAGCAGCAGAACTTGGAGGAAGAGGGCGAGAGCTACTAGGCTATCTCAATAATAATAACCACAGCGGGATGCCACGGTTAGCTGTCCCCGCAGGACGCCGCGTTAACACTCTTTCCACCACAACCGGGGCGGACGAAGATATAGACAGGAACGTGGATATGGATGCGGGCGGGCCTAGCTCGTGGCGAGGAGGAGTATCGAGAGGAACAAATATTATGGAAGATGACGAGCGTGACCTACGAGATGACGGTCGAAGTGGTAGACCACGAAGAAGAAGAAGAGGAAGAGGAGATACCTTCCCAGGCGGCGGTGCCGAAAACCATCACTACGAAAGATCACTATCAACGCCACGGCGAAGTTCAAGAACAAGGGAATACTCCGGCCGAGAGCGAGATCGCGATCAAGACAGGGAGCGACGTGGAGAGCCCCGTAGCCACAAAGTCACGTCCCGTCCACCCCGACGAGCTGTCGATAGAAGCCGCACCCACCGCAGCAGCCGCCCTCGCCAACCCGCCGGCGCACACCGTTCCAGCAAAAGATCAGGCCCGTCCCGGCGCAGCGCCCTGAAAGCCCTGGCAACAAGCTCACTAGACCCGTCCTCGGGAAAATCAAGAGCAACCATGGCTGTCGTGGACGTGCTCGCAAAGTTCATCGCCAAGAAGGCTATTAAAAAGTATCTCAAAGCTCAACGGCCTGCTTCTGGCTCCGGTGGAGGCCTCGGAGAAGACTGGCGCATCAACCTCGCGTTCGAGCTTGTGAAGTGGCTGGACGAGAACCTGCTGGAGGGCAAATTCGGGATTGGGAGGTTGAGTGAGGAAGTCGATTTGGAGATTGAGAATGGAAAGCAAAAGGAAGACCAGGAACGGAAGCGCGAGCAGAAGAGGGGGAGAAGGAGAAGAAGAAAACAGGGAGAAGAAGAAGAAGACGAAGAAGAGGAGAATAATTTCGGGTATAGCAGACACAGCGGAGAAGGAGCAGATTCTCAGGACGGCCGCAAGGCCAAGAGAAGCAGTCGCAGGCATCAGCAGCAGCCCGCACAACTCATGAGCGCACTTTCGAACCTGGCGCGCCACCCCGGCCAAGGCAGAGAGGAGGGAGAAACCTTCGCCGAAGAAGCATCCCCGTGTTTTTCCCTCAACCCCCGTCCGCCGACTCGGGACGACGCATCCCCCGCCCTGCTGCACGAACTCGCAGAGCTCTCCCTCCGCCTGCAAAACACGTCCGGTCGTTTGCGGACGCTGACGGCCGCGGCGCCGGACCACGACTGCGGTTCCTTTGCAAAAGTGCAGTGTGCCGTATACGACGACATTAATGCTATCGACCAGGCCATCGACTATCTAAGGGGCATGCTGTATCCCGGCGGGAGCGATAGTCGACGGCCAAGCCGAGAGGAATGGGGAGGGAGAGGAGGAGCAGGCGGCGGCGGCGGCGGTCGCAGTGCTGGAGGAGGTGACGGTTGGAATGATGCCGGGGCAAGAGGTGGTGCTCGGATCCCGACCGTCGTCGTCAGCGGTCCGTCCAGTAGTTCTCCTCGGGAGGGATCTCGACGTGGGGGACAAGAGCCACTAGAAGGAGAGGAGGGGGGTGAGGAGGAACAAGAAAGGTCAAGAGGTTGGGGAGGGGCAAACACAAACACACGCAGCAAAGCCAACGACGACGGAAGCGCAGGTGCCTGGTCCGGAAACAGCTCCATCATCGCCGAAAGCACCGAATACGAAGATCAACATCCAGACCAAGGCCAGGCCGACTGGAGCGATGTATACGACGACGAAGAAGAAGAAGAAGAATGGAGCGCCAACGGCCAAAGCAGCCGCGGTCGCAGAAACGGCGTTTCTTCGCGAGCAACGACTTGCCGGCGGGAGGTCCCCTCGGCCTCCAGGGGACGATCATCCAGACATCCCAACGAAAGCCACGGTCACCGCAACGGCGACGATAGCTGCGGCACCGAGGTCGAAGTCTACGAAGACCAAGAAGAAGACCCGTATTTAGACCGAGATCAGCGGCGCGCACGACGACGGAAAGAACGTCGCGAGCCACGCGGAAGATGCAGAGGGGAGCGAGGAGAAGCACAAGCAAGGCAGCAGCAGCGGCGGCACGAAGACCAACAGCGTGCATACAAGCGAGGTGCCGGCGGTGGTCGGGGCGGCGTCAGGGATGCCGCCCCGGACACCCGCGAATACCCGGCGCAGGAAGTGCTCCATCGCCGCCATAGAGGAAGATCAAGACGCAGCAGGAGAGTCGCCGATGTCGGCGACATCGGTCGCAGTAAAGAGAAAGGCTCTCCACAAGATGTGAGGAATGATGTATCGAGGCTAGAAAGTGGCCTCTGGCACGAAAAGCGGCAAAAAATGCATGGAGATGATGATGTATTTCGGATCT
>JAKWBI020000237.1:0-66701 GCA_022664585.2 Zalerion maritima | reverse complement strand
CCCCCCCCCCCCCCCCCCCCCCGCGGGCCCGCCTCCCCGCTGTGGGTGGGGGGGGGTGGGGGGGTGGGGGGCGGGGGGGGGGGGGGGGGGGGCCGGGGGGGGGGGGGCATGCTGCTATGTGGCAGATTGCCAGTGATTTTTTTTATTAACAGAGGGAAAAAAAAAAAAAAAAAAAATGAAATGAAAAGAAGCGAAAGTGAAGGAAAGAAGAAGGCTTTGCTGCCAGGCCAGGCAACCCCCCCCCCCCCCCCCCAAGATCGCGAATACTAGGTATTTTGCACAAGCGTGACGTGTAGTTATGTGTCTGTGCTGTGCAAAAAGTTTCAATGGCGCTATCTGTGGTTGAGCGATGGTTGATGATTGTGTACATAGTGGCCAGCACTGTTCGTCGCCTGATTAATTATGTATGTAATGCTCGGCAACGTGCGAGAAGAAGATCAGATGGACGTCGCGGCACGTGGGCCGACCATGGAACCGTCAGGGGGATTGCAGTGCCGGCGAAGATCCCCGTTGCGTGAATCTTGACGTGGCTCTCCGAGTGCCTGCCGGGACCGTAATCTCCAGCGTGCATACTATGGTGTGCCGACCCTTCGGCGACGGAAATGGAAAAGGTGCGGATCTGTGACGTGCTGAGAACTTTTCGGCGTCCGTTCACGGTGATATATGCACATAGTAGTTGTTGGGGAGAGAGCATAGGTGTAATATTGTAGCTAGCCAAACCTTCCCAACATACAGCATAATATTGCTGTGAAGGTGGCGAGACAGCAAGCATATGCAGCGATCCATCACGGCCTCGATGGGGGATGCCATGTCCGCTCACTGGGTGCAGCCAGGCTCGGTGGTCGAGACACTGTGGACCAAGGTTGCAGCATGTGCATACACGCGCCGGGGATGCATGGCACAGGTACAGAGTACGTCGTTCCCAGCTGCACATTACCCAGACAAACAACACTAGTCGCGTTTTCTATCGTCCTCGTTAAACGCAGCTATGGGGCTGTCGTGGAACAGGAATTTGCAGCCTACATGGCTAGTTCATGCGGCAGTCTAGGGAAGTCCGTAGCCAGTGGTGAGTGCGAGCAGCATAGGCTCACCGGTTTCTAGAAGACTGCCTATAATAGTCCCTACATGAGAGAGAACAGTATTTATAATAGCATGCTAGTGTCTTGAAGCCAGTCATGCCTCTTGTGCTTGTTGAAGAATGGGGTCACTTGTTTATGTCGCTAATAAACGTCTCGTGGGAATATCAGCTTGGACTTGTCCCATGCAAGAAAGCATGGATGGATGTGAGCTAATCTGTCGGCTGTTCTTAGTGAGAGGGGTAGTTAGTATGCAAAGCTGCGCGCCAGTACTCAATATCTGGAAGCCAAGAAGCTTAGTTCGCTGCATGACGGTGTCCCGAGGGCAAAAGAAATCCATCCCTTGGGATGGGCAAAAGGGGATTTGCGAACTGAGTTTACACAGAAGATCCCCCCCTTGTACACATGCGGAGAACGGGGATAGTATGCCAGGGCCATGACTCTCGGGTAGCCATGGCGTTTCATGGGAGAATGGGTACTTAACCACTTCGGCAGATGCATGAAGACGGCGTGAGGTCTCAGGGAAGAAGCACATGGGCACGATGGTCTGCAGCATCCGCTTAGACCGATTCCCCAATAACCGCGGCAATATCTGACGTTGGTGACCAGTTTCATCCAGACGGGGCCGGTGGTGGTTGATGCCGTGGATAAGACTGGCCCGCTAGTGTGGAGGGTCCGGATTCCGGAAGGCTAGAGAGGCCACTATTGACGCGGCACTGCCACATACATCTTTTCTAGCTATGGCTTGTAGGAAGAAGTCCGTCCCGGCGATTAGGTATGTTGGTTGGATGTTCCATCCTCCCATACAGCTTCTTGGCATCATACATAATGGGGGCGACGGAGCGTGGTTCGTCATCCCATCTCTTGTCTGGGGTAAAAGGAATCAAGAAGGCCGAGGGACACCAGCAGAGATGTAGGAAAAGTGAGCGAATAGAGAGGCGTAGAGGCAAGTAGATTAGCCGCCAACGTTGGGAGGTTGGGTGCCGTTCGAGAAATGTGCGATATGATATTTCGATCTGGCGCTTCTCCGCCGAGCTGTGTCAGAGACAACAAGCCCATTGTGCCCCTTTTGGGTGTGTCGTCACTAGTACTCAGGGCTGAACCAGGCGAGAAGTTATTGCAATGCAAGGGGCCAAGCCAATAGGACGGCCAAAAGTGATAGGGCCAGAGTGTCGAAGGATGTGAAGAGGAATAGACAGCAGATGAAAATAGTAAACCCAAACTGTGCTTGGGGGGTTGAATGTTCTTATTTTGTTGGTGATTGCGTGCATGTTGATGGTGGTGTGCCAGCCAGTTGCGAAGGAAGGAGGCACACGCACTAGTGCTAAAAGCAGTCGAAGCAACTGCAGGGGCATTGTGAGGGGAGAAGGTACGACTGGCTACAAAGTTGTGCCTGCTGCATCACCTTTGCATCACCGTGTGTCCCAAGCATGTGGTGCGTCTGGACACGGTGGAAATGTTCCAGAACAATTGTCTTTTATTTAGAGTCCCTTTTGTTTAATTTCCCAATTTGGGAGTCGATTGGTGAGGGTGGACCGGCGGAAGATGAGTTTCCAGAGACCGACCAACGCAACGCAACCATCTCCTCGGGGCTATGTGCTATTTCTCTCTCTATACTATGGGGCATGGCGGCGTCCTTTTTATCGCATCCTTGCCAGGCTTGCTGCGCCGCATGTCAACAGCATTGGTGGAAGTTTCAAACTCGACGTCGGACGTCTACAGCCCAACTGTCTGATCCGAGTCTGCGAGACATACATACACATATATCGACCACAAGGATGACCCCTAGTTAGTTGCTATCTGTATGGGAAGCTATTCCTATTTCTGTTGTTAATGGTTCTATGGACTAGTGTGAAGGTGACCCGTATTGAGCTCCATATCTAGCACCATACTCGGTCCTCGCCAGTTAGCGGAGACTCAAGACAAATGCTGCTTTCCTCCGACCTTTCGGGGGGGATGTATGTTCATATTCCTCACTTCATGAAAGTAAATGCCAATCTCTCCAAAACGTCCCCGCCAACCGGTGAAAGAACTCATTGCGCTGCTAGCTGCTTATACGTCTCCCCGGCGCAATACATGGAATAAAACATAAAAGTCCCAGTCGTAGGTAGTATAATCACAGCAGCTCAACGATTACTCTCACCTCTTGCCGCCATTCACAGACGTCCTCAACGGGGTGTTTGGTTTATTCGAACGCTGGCATAGAAGTAGGTTTTGAGGACCCGGCTGGGGATCAGTGGAGCATATTCCCGTGGATGCTGGGGACGGTATGACATTGTACATACGGACGACTCTTGTCATGTGTCATTGAACCCTTCTATTTATTAAAAAAAACCCACCCAGCACCTTGATTGCGACTATTTTAATGTCACCTAGACGGTTTGTACCAGCAACGACTGAGGTCCTTCCTATTGCCATCGTGGAAAATACGTTCTCCTTTAGCAAGTTGCCCACCAAGATGGGAGACGAGATACACCACTATGGTGCCGGTCAGACAGATGTGCGATCGTAAGTTGGATGTGTTACAACGGTTGCTTGAGGAGTGACGGCATTGTGGAAAAGTGAGATATTTCTCCACGAGCTTGTCAGACGGCCGTTCTTCCAAGTATTGTACACTGTGCATAAGGTTCCGTCGCCGTGCTTGAAAAGTCTCTGCCGGTACTCTGCGTCCGCCAGCTCCAGCCATTCAGAAACGTTGGGAGACCCCACCGTATGATACCCTAGCGCGGGGCACCCTAGCACACAGCAAACCCCAGGATTGGCCTACCGTGCAGCGCAGTTGCGCCAGGGCCGCACGAACCCCCTTCTTCTGGTCGCTGCCGTATCAATTGATATCAACTGGTATGATGATTATGGAGTTTGAACCGAAGCAATGCACATAGTAGGTAAGCCGTAGTGCTCGAAGGAAGTTAAGGCATAGCAAAGCTCTGGCTGCCCGGCTTGTGTGGACTGCTACCGGGAACTTGGCAATGAGACTAAGACCAGTAAGGGAAACCCAATAGCGCATCGGTGGGCAACGATGAAGAGGAGGCTCATCAGTGCCCACAAGGATGGGTGTCGATGCTGCTCATTGCTGCTGCTGCCCGAGAGGTACACCGTCAGTGCTGGATGGACTAAATATCCGCCTAAAATTTCAATAGCCTTCCCCCCTCCCGATTTCTGTCTTCTTCGCTTGCACAATTGGCAGTGGTATCCAACGCATCTCCCTCCCTACCCCCCCCCTTTTGTTTTCTTTCCCTCGACTCCTTTTCTATTTTTTTTCTTTTTGTTCTTGTTCTCCTCTCACGGGGTTTGAATCCGGTGATATGGACTTGCGTAGACAAGTAGATGTGAGCTGCACAGTATGTATGTGGTAATATTAGCTGTATTCAATTATATTACACGGTTATTACCTAAGGAAGTAGAAACATTCCTGGTTCCGTAATCTCTCTGTTTGCCATTTATGAGCAGCAATGAAGGAAACAGCACCGAAGCACCCTTTTTATCGGTGCAGGATTTCCCACCTGCAACCCCTGTCGCCAATCCGCACCTAGCACCCTGCGCCGGCCCGTTTTTGTTTTGGCCGACCCTGCCCCCCCTTAACTGACATCCATCTTTTTTTCTTCTTCTCAAGAGCACCTTCCCCCAGGTGCTCATCCCGTCCTTCCTTAAGGAAACATCTGTTTCAGCATTTTCTCCAACCTGCACTGCACAACTTACCACCGCCGAAGAGCACCATAATCATTATCTTCTGTACCGATTCCGATACCAATTTACCAATTCCATAATCATCGCAATCGTCCATCTACTTCTCCGCTCGCTTTCTTCAGCATCTTGATCCGGATCCCCGTCTCCCACCGCCCACACCACTGGCAAGATCGTAGCATTCTCCTTTACCGACTAGCCGTTTTTTTTTTTTTTTTTGCACCAATCCTCGCATAAAAAACTCCCCATAGGTCACCCAACTAAGGCAGGTTGAGAAGCGATACCTTCCCGTGCCGACAGATTTGATCGATCCGTTGCACTCTGCTCTTGTACCCAAGAGTTTTCCTCACATACACAAAAATGGCATCGCGGGTAAGTTTAGTTGCTCCCTTGGGGACTTTTGCGGTGGTGGTCGACCTTCTGGTGGTTCTCACCAAGCTTCATGTGGTGACGGCACTGGGCAGCGTTCCCGGACTTCTTGTCTCGCATACTTCATTTTCTCGTAGCTGCTTCAATTCTTTACCTTGTGGCTAACTGTCTTCGCAGCAGCAATTCCTCAGGGAATACAAGCTCGTCGTTGTCGGCGGCGGTGGAGTCGGCAAGTCTTGCTTGACGATCCAGTTAATCCAGAGCCACTTCGTCGATGAGTATGACCCGACAATTGAAGGCAAGTCTCCATCCCATGCCGTTGGCTCGTGGCTGCATGTGGCCTACCAAAAATCTGTTCTCGCATGGCTTGAAGACCCGCAACTAACTCTTCCCCGTCCCGCGCCACAGACTCCTACCGCAAGCAGTGCGTCATCGATGAAGAAGTCGCACTACTTGATGTCCTCGACACAGCCGGCCAGGAGGAATATTCGGCGATGCGCGAGCAATACATGAGAACCGGCGAGGGTTTCCTTCTCGTATACTCCATCACCTCCAGGCAGAGCTTCGAAGAGATCACAACCTTCCAGCAACAGATCCTGCGTGTCAAGGACAAGGACTATTTCCCCATGGTCGTCGTCGGAAACAAATGCGATTTGGAGAGTGAGAGGGAAGTTACTAGGCAAGGTATGATGACCGCGCAATTGATATTCTCTTCGCTTCATGTGCCTAGAACCGCCCAGCTGACATCTACTTTTCTCGACAGAGGGAGAAGCGCTTGCCAAATCATTTGGATGCAAGTTTATTGAAACATCCGCTAAGTCGAGAATCAACGTTGACCAGGCCTTCTACAATATTGTCCGCGAAATCCGACGATACAACCGCGAGATGCAGGGATACTCGACCGGCAGTGGTACCGGATCTGGTAGTGGCCCCCAAAAGTCGATGGAAATGGAGGGCCAGGATAACGAGGCAGGTTGCTGCGGAAAGTGCATCATCATGTAAGGAGGGAACGCTTGAGGGAGATGTAGAGAAGGGGGCCTTCGGGAGGGGGTAATACAGCCCTGGTAATCAAGGGTAGGGATTGGGGTCCAATGAAGAAATGAAAGAGATTTGGGGGGGCTGAGACAGCCGCCGGCTACTGCTAGGGGCACAAGGCGGAGCTTGAGCGCCTGACGACAACAAGAGAAGAACAAAGATTTCATTTGACCACAACGCCAGCTTCGTGGGAAAAGAGAATAAGCGGTCATCTTGTTAGGTCCGAGGGGAGAGAATAGAATTGCAGACTAGGCATTGCCGGGCATTCAACGAGCGACCTCCTATTTTCTTGGGCCCAGACATTTGTTTGGCGGGGATCAGACACGGGCCTCGACGGTGGCCGTAGAGATGCATCCGGCATGGTGGCCGTAGATCAGTTGATACAGAAATAGGAGGCAGATACAAGAAAGAGGTGGAGGGTGGTCAGGCGAACTGTGAATCAAGCAAAACACTGGCCTTTTCTTTTTCTTTTTACCTCGTTCCCTTGCAGGCCGACAATTTGTTCCTCATCAATGTAATTTCATATGTACGGGAAGTTCTCTTCGTGTTGGCGGCACGTTGGAAGTCGGTGTGGTGCTGCCCATCGTTTCAGGCCATCTCTCATCGATACAGAAGCCTAGTTTTCCTCACAGAAAGACAGGTTTTATTCGGGTTTCCCATGCGTGAGTTTGCCCCGTACCTGCGTCGGTTCTTGCTGACGGTAGTCCATCATACATGATTTTGTGCATGCTACAATTGCCCAATCAGGTAGCCTGGAATGCAGCCATCTCGGAGTGGGCTTGCGTCTCACTACCCTGTACCGTGTGTATGTACGGCATCAACCTGTTCCTTCATGTAATTGGCAGGTTGTGAGCCCAGGCATACAAAGTACTAACACGGCCGGGACTATACGAACGTTAGCCTCACACCAAATCAGATGGTACGTATATTCACCCGTTTTAGGTCTCGATCTCGGAGTGCGAGGAGGCGATAGTGGCTCACGTGACATCCCATCTCACACTCCCTTGGACCTCCAAAAGCTGTCAGCACTCATTGTTCGGCAACTAGATTTCGCCATGTTGCAAGAATTTCCCCGGGCAGATGACCAGTGAACTGGCTTGGGAATGGAAAGCAATTTCTAGGACACCGGGGAAGCTTGAAGGATTGGAATGCAGCGCGAGGGTTCGAGAATGGCAACAACACGGGCTACCGGGCGACATGACCTACATTCTTGACTGCTACGAAAACACACGACGGTGATTCAAAACAAACCTGCCGTCTCGGATCCATATTCATCTGATCGTCCACATGCGTCTGCTCGTCTGCTCACACGTCCAACTCCAATTTTGTATCCTCACGCTACCTACTCGTTCGCTAATATTGAGGTTTCCGAGAGAGAACTCCACAAGCCTAGTACCGAGAACCCTCGTCGGCGGCTTCAACAATGGGGCGGATCAGAAACCGGGCCTCTTCTGCCGCGCCCTTGCCAGATCTAGGTAGATTATTTGGTGGACTACAAGGCCAGCCAAGTGCGGCATACAATGGACCTATCCAGACAGTCACGCCGAGCGGAGCGATGAACGTGGAACCACCGACGCATGTTCCTCCCGTCCCGGAAGCAACGTCCGCCCTCTCCAGCCCCAATCCCGGCACTGGCTCGCGTCCAGCCGATCGTCAAATACAGCAGACCATCAAGTTTGACGACCCCAAGCACATTTACGGACACAATCTTTACGACGGGGAAGCTACGTGGGAGCTGCTTACGAATCTTCCACCAGCGGCAAAGGTGTACTACTGCGCAAGGTACCGGAGCAACGAGTCACAACAGCAGTGCGACAGGTGCTTCGTGCTCCGGGCGGTTGGCTGCGATGTTTCCAAGGACAAAAGTATATGCGAGAGTTGCGTCAACGAGATCGCCGCCGGCCACCTTGTCGAATGCACCTTCCTGGGCCGGCCGGCCGGGGACCCGCGACAAATCGACCCCGTCATCGTGGAGAAGGCGTCTCTGCAGCAGGAGGTGGGCCGCGACTTTGCTACTTGCGACGACTGCCACGCGGGCCAAGTGGCGGGATGTGACGTCGACACGGAACTGAGGATAGGCTGCTCGTCGTGCCGCGACGGGTCCAAGTCATGCTTTGCCTTTGGGCAGCCCATGACTCTCCGACCCGACGACGAGGAGGCGAGTGGGACGTGGCTAGTTTACAAGCACCGTTGCGACCAGTGCTCTGCGCGTCGGGTTCAGTGCAACTGGACATATCAATACGACCACGGCAGGCTGAAGTGCCACAACTGCTGGAGCAAGGGTTCGTTGTGCAGCCGCAACTCGGTCCCTGTTCTGTCCGAAGGCACGTTCAAATTCTATGCCCAGGTCTCCGCTCTCAAGATGCATTCAGACCGGCTTGCCATTCAAGCCATGGGGTCCCGCCTTCCAGAGGTGGCCCCCGGGATACAGGGAGAGTTTGTATCATCCAAGGCCGGATGGAGACCGGTAGCTCAGATTCACCCGTGGATGGATGGAAACGTGCCTCCCCAGGTGCTGCAGGCCTATCCCCAGAGAAACGCCATCCAAGCCCTCGTCGATCCCGAACCGCAATACTGGGTCAACGATCTCGGCCCCATGCTGCGTCCGTTCGAAGTGCCCATCACCCCGCCCATTCCAGACGCACTTAGGAACCCGACTTTTCGCTTGCGCCAAGATGCCGCCATTTTGCACACCTTGGTAAACATATCCGGCTGCGACCTATGCAACGAAGTGAGTCTCATCACGGGAACGACTTCGAGATGCAACCGCAAGGGAAGCTCGACGTCGGCTTGCGACCGCTGCGATATGTGGGGAGTAGATTGTAGCCTGACGTACCGCGGAGTGCGCCGCTACTTCCCTCGCAACCCCAACAAACTTTTTCAGGGGCATTTCAGGAACATGGTTTGGGAGCAGTGCCTGCACTGTAACCAAAGCGGGCAGAGGTGTGACCGGCAAATTCCGTGCGAGTCGTGCTACAGGGCAGGTCGCACCGAAGAGGAGTGCGTCCCGGTGGGTGGAAACCCAGAGGAGAGGCGTCCCCGCGTCGGATCTTTCAGACGCAAGGCTGCCTTGGGGGGTGTCGGAACCCCCGAGTACTGGATCGCGTGTGGGTGCCCTCCCCATGGCCCCGGGTCTTCTTGGGCAGACGCTGGAGTCATGGACCATCACCTCCTGCCATCGCGGATAAAGATGTGGAAGGGAAAAACCCAGTCCAGGTATTGGATAGCCCCCACCGGGGCTTGCCATGAGATGATGCCGCCCCTGTGGCTCATCAACCGCATCCTCAGCACCTACCGCGCTACCCGCCCCGGCCGCGTCGTCATGCCGGACGGCCGCGCTCAGGGTAGACCAGAGCGTATCATGTGGGCTACTCTTCCCGGAAACGAGATTCCGGTGCTTCCCTATGACGAGCGCAAAAGGATGGGTCTCATATTTGAGGATGAGCACCGTGCCACGCTTCCCTTGCTGCAGGAGGAGCAACAAAGAGCAGCGAAAGTCTCTCAGTTCCTCGCAGCGGAAGCAAATCCCAACTCTCGGAATTTCTTCAAGCTGCTGCGTCGGCAAAGACGAGAACAATTGCTGGGCCTCAAGTCGGACGTAGACCCTTTTTGGGGTTGTACTGTTGGTACAGGCCCGGGAAGTTCCACAAGGACACGGGAGAAAATGAGGGAGCAGCCAGCTCAATTTGAGCCGGGGCAACAGCCGCAACCACATCAACAACCGCAGCAGGAGGCACCTCTTCCTGGCGCTTCGGGGGCCGGAGTGGGGCATGGTATGGAGCTCGGCGTAGAACAAGATCAGGGGTGGGATGGAGTTGAAGTTCAGGTTCCTATGCTAGGAGGTGTACCTCCGCCAATATCTTACGAGGAGGCTGATGCCGCGCTAAGATATCAACTTCAGGCTGCAGCTCAAGATGCGAGTGGCGGAGACGGGGACGCCCCCTTCTGGAGCGAAGAGCTTGAAGCTATTTTGAACAACGACCTCGGAGAATCGGGAGATCAACCTAGGCCCTCTGCTATCGGATCCCAGCATCCGTCCCCCGTCATATCCCACCCCCACAACAATGGACAGGAAGGGGCCTTCTCTCCTCATGATATGCAGCCGAATCCAATGCTCCGAGACTTCTATATCCCAGATATGCAAGGTATGCAAGATATCGACACACGGCTAATCGACATGCACGACTGGGAGCGAGCTGTCAGTCTCAAGGACAACCATAATCTAGAGCGTCGCTTTGCCCAGTTCAACATTTCCGGCGCTCCGATTGACGAGTTTGTGCAAGGGCCGGCCACTCTCGATGCTAATCTCAACAGGATTGCCCCTTCCTCGCCGTCACACCTCCACGTGGTGACCGGCCTTTGGCAGGCCGAGATCGAGGCGTTAGGAAGCGCCAGCCTGGATCATTCGCCAGCAATCAAGACCCTCAAGCTCAACAGCCAGCTTCCTTACTCTCACGGTACCACGTTTCCGAGGCACGTGGACACCATGGAGCTGGCGGGTCAGAACCCGTCTATGGACGTGCTCAAGAGCATTCCGAGGAACCCCATGAGTGCCCCCTTGGGCTGGGTCATGCCGGGTCCTGTTGCTGCTAATGCTACGTGCCAAGAGATGGTTCGAGGCCAATACGTCGTCCACACGTGCGATAACCCGACCCAGGGCGCCAAATGCGAAGACATTGGCCACAAGAAGAACGACCTAGCGATGGGAGAGGGGTCGGGATCCTTCGACCTGTGCGAGGAGTGCTCCACGCGCTCTGCCTGCGTGGTGGCGGCGAACTGGCGGCTGAGGGACATCGTGGACATGCGGCTATACGCTTGCTACGCATGCGCCGAGACTCGGACGGGGCCAGCAGACCTGGCAGACCTTAAAGCGCTGGGGAGGTGGCGGAACCTGGGCGCTAGCGTATGGGGAATGCACGCGGAGCCGAATGTCTCGGGCTATCCCGACGGCTCGCGCGTCATCGCCGGAGTCAAGCACGGCGGGTTTAGGGGTGCCGTTCGCCCAGTCACGGGCTGCGATTGCGGCGAGAAGTTGCTAGCCCGCCGGCTGTGCGGCAGCCATCGCTTCGGATACGCCGACCGCCTCATCCAACAGACGGCACTAGTGAGGGAATGGGTCTTGATGGTGTGGGGCAAGATGATATGTCCCTTTTGTCACATGAAGGAAGGAGTGCAGGCGGCTAACTTCCGCGGTCAGGAAGGCGGCGAAGCACAGCACATGCGTGCTTGGGGATGCATGGGGTGCCAGCAGTACGTCCTTCTCGGTCCGTGGGACTCGCTGGGAGATTCCGCCGATAGCATCCTACCCGGTTGGCAGACCTTGATTCCACCCCATGCGCTGGAGGAGCTGAGTGAAGGAAGTAAGGAACCTGCCTTCGCGCGGGAGGAAGAGCTCTACCGCGCGTCCAAGGCGAGCGGCGGCATAAGCAGCAGTAGGATACTGGGCAGGGCTGTTTCGGAGCAGCAGCAGAGGAACCTTTCCGCGGAGGAGCATGACGGGTTCAAGGGTCCCGTGGAGAGGCTGATTGCACACGGAGCCAAGGAGAGGATCGAGGCGTATGCAAACGCGGGTGCTTCTCACTTGGAAGGGATGGATCCCGAGGATGGGCTGAAGGCGCTGGCCGTTGGTGTCGAGGATGTGAAATATGATACCGCGCAGTGGGAGGCGTTTAATCGGGAGAGGGACAGGTGGTCGATGCCACCGGCGCCGTATAGTAATGATGGTGGCTACATGAGTACGTAGACGGTGTTGAAGTGAGTGAGGCACATGGGTACCAGTTGGAGAAGGGCTCTCCGGGTGTTGGGTGTAGCGATTTCTGTGGACGGGTAACGGTTCTGAGGAATGATATTTCGTGGTCTAGAGTTTGTTTTTGGTCTTTGAAGCGCCCAATGTTTCCGTAATTTCGTGATTTCTTCTTCACCCTTTCGGTTTTTTGTTTTGACACGGCGCTTCTTTCAGCCATAGACTTGGTAGTACGCAATGTATGCCGATATTTAGGAATAGCTTGAGGTTTTATGATATAGACTTTGATCTGCAACCTATGCACCGTATTGAGCCTTTTGACTATTCCTGGCTCGGCCTGTCCAGCCGTCACTCGTACCCCCTATCGCGATTACGTACCCATGCGATCTCACCACATCCTTCCATGTCCACCCGCCGTATTCGCAAAGCTTATACCTGCTCAATTCTCCCCACGCGACCCACGTCGGCACTGTGCCTCTTCACCTCATCCAGATCTTGATGGTCGCGAAAGATCTTCTGTGCGACCTCCCTTATCCTTTTGGAGGAGGAGAGACACTTGTACGTCTTGAAGCCTTTAACGGAGACGCGGTTCTGGAAGAGCTCGTCGGTTTCCTCGGGGGTGGCTATGGCGTACCCCCTTGGGTGCGGACGGGCCGGGGCACCCGTAGACACAGAGGAAGCCTATCATTGCCTTGATTATGGGAGATTGGGGTTGGTTGGTGGCGTTGATATGGGATGGACGTACATGATGTTATGTTTGAGATCAGCAAAATGATGATCATGCCATTGAGTTCTGTGGATGAGGATACATTTCCAGTTGAAGGCGACCTGGGAGTCGTGATTCTTGGAGACCCTCATTGTTGTCGAGTGCTCTTTCCTCGCCAGATATTGTGTTTTTCGTTTCTTGTCAATGTAGGCAGGTAGGAAGGAAGGATACAGTTGAAGAATAGTGTCCCAGGGAGAAACCAGGGGTGGCGGTAATCCAAGCAGAATGCCACAGTCCTGCTACACGCCATAGACGGGTATTGTGAGAAGCGGAAATCCAGCTGGGCTATATCGTCTTCTTGGCTCTTTGGGCATTTTCATTTATTTACCGAGATCTGCTAATAGGGTACTCCGCTTTGCCTCTCCCGCGCATATTGCTGCCGCGCTTCAATAGTTGCGCTTCTAGCAACATCACGAGGAAAAGAAGAGGAGAAGAAAGATTTGGGACTGAGAAGACGGCCACAGACTCGCCGATGTTGGCGAGTCGGCAGATGAAGAGACGATACCAATGTACACAGCCGAAGAATCAATGATCACGGACAGTTTTCTTGAGGCAGAACTTAGCTTGTAGAGCCGGGCTATTAGTGCTGCCGTGGTGGTTGAATGATTTATGTAATATACCGCCATTCAAGCCAAGATGAACCCAAGTAGCGGCTCGAACCTACCGTTTATTGCGATGAGATAGTGAGAAAAGCCACCTCGAGAGGGCGAGACTGCTAGTAGTGCGCATTTGAATATAGTGCCACGGCCCCACACTATATGCACGGAGCTTGGGCTGCGCCAACTTTTGGTGCTCACCGCCTGATGGCAGAATTATGCCTGCCGGAACTCTTTTTTTATTTATTTTTTACCTTTCGAGGGGCATGTGAGGAGGCAGCACCCAAGTATTTGGCTTGAACCTCAAGTTGAGCCCCAATGCGCCAGGCATTTGCAATCGGGTGGCTGCCGCAACTGTTCAAGCATGCGAAAACAACTCATCGTCAATTTTGCATCTCACTGTACTTGCGCACTGCTACCATAGCCTCTTCATCGCGCACAATGGCACCAAGCAACACAACCCCCGCCGACACGCTAAACCCAGCACCAGCGGCCGGCGACAGCGAAACCAGAAAAACGATCCCCCAAGCAAAGAATACTTCACGAATACTGTGGAAAGACAAACCTTACATCGGCGTGCAAGAGGGCCTCGCCACAATCCTCATCCCCGAAGCCGATCACGAGGCGGAAGCGAAGAAGCACAAAAAGACAAAGACAAAGAACGAGGACGGCAGCGAGGTACAGCAGGTGTTCTACAACCCTATACAGCAGTTCAATCGCGACCTTACAATTCTCGCCATCAAGGCATACGCAGAGGAAGTTATCGAGAAGAAGAAAAGAGCAGCAGAAAATGGAAGGAGGGGCAAGAATAATAAGAGGAGGAACCGCAATGGCGTAGATGGTTCCGCGGAGACTGGTGCTGATGCCGAGTCGAGACCGAACAAGGTATCCAAGACTGGGAAGGATGGCGATGTGACGTCTCCGGCTGGAGACCCGATGGACATTGTCAACGAATCTTCCGAGAATCTGGAGGACAGCTCAAAGGCAACGGCGGCAGCGGCAGCAGCAGAGAATGCGACCACATCAGGTCATGAAGAAGCCGCAGTTGAAGCAGCCACTGCAGAAGAAGCGAACGGCAAAACAGAACCAAAACCACTCCCTCCCCCAAAGTTCACCATTCTCGACGCCCTATCCGCCTCCGGCCTTCGCGCTCTCCGTTACGCCCATGAAATCCCCCTCGTAACCTCCGTCACAGCCAACGACCTGATGGCCTCGGCCGTCGACTCCATAAAGCAAAACGCTGAATACAACGGCCTATCCTCCAAGATCCGCGCCAACCAAGCCGACGCCCGGGGCCACATGTACCAGACCATCGCCTCGTCCTTAGAACAACTAGGCAGGTGCAACGCGGCGGCAGCAAACAACAAGCGGTATGACGTTGTCGACCTCGACCCCTATGGCACCGCGGCACCCTTCTTCGACTGCGCGGTCCAGTCTGTCAGGGATGATGGGGGTCTCTTGTGCGTGACTTGCACGGATTCGGCCATTTTTGCGGGTACGGGGTATCCAGAGAAGACGTATGCTCTTTACGGCGGCGTGCCCATGAAGGGGTATCATTCTCACGAAGTGGGACTTAGGCTCGTTCTTAATGGCATAGCAACAACGGCCGCGAGATACGGACTTGCCATCGAGCCGCTCTTGTCCCTGAGCGTAGATTATTACCTCCGAATATTTGTCCGTGTCCGGAAATCCCCTGCCGCTGTCAAGTTCCTCTCGGCGAAAACAATGGTGGTGTATAACTGCGATCACGGGTGCGGGTCCTGGAGCACACAGCTCCTGGCGAAGAATAAGGTCGCCCCCAACAAGAAGGGAACGGGAACATTTTACAAACATGGGTTCGCGATCGCTCCGCAGACAGACCAGTTGTGCGAGCACTGCGGATCCAAGATGCATCTTGGAGGACCGATGTACGCAGGACCGTTGCACTCGAACGAGTTTGTGCAGAGGATACTGGACGCGCTTCCCGAAGCAGACACCAGAATCTACGGCACGACGGCCAGAATAGAGGGAATGCTCAGGACGGCGCTGGAGGAATATCTCCCCCAGCTCCCCCATCCAAACACAGCGGGCGAGGAAGGGGGGGAGATGGAAAAGTTGGACCCACCGCCCGAGAAAGATCTAGCGGCCGTGGAACCATACCCGCTCTACTTTTTACTCACAGCTCTATCGAGAGTGCTCCACTGCCAGACGCCGCACGAAGATGGGTTCAGAGGCGCGTTGATTGGGCTGGGGTATAGAGTGACGAGAAGTCACTGCAAGCCGGGAAGTTTGAAGACGGACGCCCCGTGGACGGTGGTGTGGCATGTCATGAGGGAGTTTGTGAGGCAGAAGGCTCCCGTCAAGACGGAGGGGATCAGGGTCGGGAGTGCGGCTTGGAAGTTGCTTAGGCTTGGGGAGGAGGAGAAGGGCGGTGATGGGAAGGGACTAGCAGAGAGAAATGGTGAGGGAGGAAAGGAGAAGACGGCTGAGGTCGTCTTCGATGAGAAGCTCGGAAGGGAAAGTAGGAAGAGTGCCGCCGACCGGAACAGGAAGATTGTGAGGTATCAGGTGAATCCGACGAGGAACTGGGGCCCTATGAATAAGGCCACTGGACCTTGAAGCATAAAAAAAGTGCTATTTACATGCTACTGCTTGGCTATGGGTATGGCCCTGTCACTTGAGCACCTGCCTAGACGCTGCTTGCATACCGGTGGATTGGGTTGCTTATATTGGGAGAGTTGCTTGTGGATAGCAAGGCAAGGCATGGTGGTGACTTGTTAACTACCCATGTAAACAGCACAGCTAAACAGGTCGAAAGGATAGCTACAGCAGTAGAGTATTCGCGATACCCCCCAGCTGCCTAGATGAATAATATATATTTATATATACCAGACAGGGCAATATTGTGAAGTTGGTGGGATTGATCTTTACTCTGATGACAATACGCTCTATCCATACCGCATCATCTGCTGTTAACTGTCGGCTGAATCGTTGAACTGGATTTCCGAGGAATCAGGCCGCTTTCGCCGTCGCGAGTCAGTATACTGTGCATATATTCTCGGCATATGCAGAGTGCAGACGCCAAAATGCACGCACACCTGGCCGGATGCACTCAGGCAGACCGACTCTTGCATCATGCACCGCGCCTGCTTGCCCCTGGAAGGTTGGGGGCTCCGGGCATATTCTCAAGAGAAGAAGTTTGCTTGTCGAATATGTTCTCTAGTAGCATTCTTATTATCACTCTTTGTCTTCCATGCTCAAGTCGTCGCAAGCCCATCCAAAAGCCGCCCATCATCACCCGTCCGACCCGATCTCTCCTCCCATGGTGAATTGAATTGATATCGAACGAGTCTTGCTACTTTGCAAAACTCACATCTCCCCACACTTCCCCCCCCCCCCCCCTTTCCTTTACCACTTTACCTGGGCGACCAGCGCAATCCAGCGCCCTGCATGCCTCCAGCGCAGTTCATTGACAGCGCTGCTTGCCTGGTATGATAACGGTGGCTGGAAGAACGTGTTTGCTCTCTCCCCCGGCCGGCAGCACAGCCTTGCCGTCGTCAATGCCCTCCTCCTCCTCCTCCTCCTCCTCCTCCTCCTCCCTGCACGATTATCTGTACGCTCTTCCCACTCCCAGCCACTCTTCAGCCATTATCACGCACCATTGCGAATCCCAGCCTCTCTCCCGCGACCTTGTAACTAGTACATGTAACTACCAACCTCGAGAGCCGGTGCATGAATTGATAAACACAAATCGTCGAAGACTCAAGGCTGCGACACAGTCACACAGACACGGTGCAGTGTGCCCCTCCCCCCGAGCGGCTGGGCGGCAAGAAGGTCGCAGTCACAATGCATTTGATTACCACTATGATAAGTGCCACCAAAGTTTCTCGGTGCCTCGTTCACGGACCCATCAGCCGCCACTGGCTGCCCTCGTGGAGCTGCGGGCGGTCACGGTCACAGAAAGCGGTCCTTGGAATTGGAAGCCAAGGAAGTCCTGGACTGCGAGGATGCCAGTAACGATTATAATAATGTAAATAAAATGGTACGAGGCTTGAAAAGAAAAGGAAATTGTAAAGAAACCCTAATATGTACAAATAATCAATATCCAAAAAAAAAAAAAGTTTCCATAAAATAAAATGGGTTCTCAACTTGAACTCCAAAACCCCGATATTATACTACCTCAATATTTACCAAGCTCTGACCTCGTTTCGGATGAGCCAAAGAGAAGACATTCCCATCTCGTCTTGCCGCCCCCCTGATTACGTCTAGTTTGTAGGCCCAGTCCACACGTCATCCGTCCATCATCAATCATTCCTTTCGTGGCCACCTTCCGGGAGCCGGTAGTAATTTTACACCCTCCTGCCGCCCATGTCGTCCTCGTTCTCGTAGAAGACGCTCCGCCTCAACGGACTGGGCGAGCCAGGGTGTTGTGGCGACACCGGTCCTCTCGCACCAAACTCCTCCCCCAGCTGCGGCGGGCTCACTGGCGGGCTGAACGGCGCCTGTCCCGGAGGCTGCAAGGGACTGCCACTCCTATCCACGTCCCCGAGCGTACTCACGCTCTCGTCCCGCACGTGGCCCGTCGCAGACGTCAGCCCCGACGCGGCCGAAGCCATTCGTTGCGGCGGCGTGGACGGGCTCTCCACCGCCCCCAAGCTAGGGCTTTCGGGGTGGTTCATGGGCGATGCCTGCGGCGGCTGCGGTCGCGGAGGGGTGGTGCTGTTACCCGTGCTTCCAACTCCAGGAGACACGGCGGCGGCCGAGTTGTTGTTGGGGCTGGCGTGGTCCATCTGCGAGATGCCAGATCCGGAAAAGTAGGACGGATTGTTGATGTCGTTGCCGTTGCCGTTGCCGTTGCCGTTGCCGTTCTGCTGGCCAAGGTGGGTGTGCTTGTCGATGACATCCCCGTGGTTGAGCCCCGTATCGCTCAGTTCAGCGCGGGGTGAAGTATCTGGGACCTGGGGTTAGAAGCCGTGACGGGCAGTGGAAAAGAGACACGGATGTGCAAGACTCACCCATCATTTCGACGGCAACGGAGGTGTCTGGCATCTCATAGTGCACCGAAGTTTCTTGCGGTTGGGGCGGAAGCGGCGCCTGGGATCTTGGGATCGGGCTGGTGGGCGTTTCTTCGGTCGTCACAGTTGCTGCTTTTTCGGATGGCTGGCCGCGTATCCACGAGATGATGCGATTACCACTCTCCTCGCTGCCTTCCGTACCATCGCGCTTCGCCATTTGCTTTCTCTTGCGCAGGATGAACCAGATGAAGCCTAAGACAGCCGCGATCAGGAGGACAAGCAAAACAACCAGAACAGGGGTCGCCCATTTGGGCCAACCGCCGCCCGCTTCTCCGCGAACATATGCCTCCTCCACTTGGTAGGGGTAGTACGTCTGGAGCTTGTCGACATCGTACGGCGTTGCAAACACGCTCGCCAGATCCGGGTCGGCCCAGCCGGTAGGGGTTGGCGTGAGCATGGTTGCACCGCCAGACCAATCGCCCCCGATCATGGCATGCACCTTTTCAGGGACACCGTAGTCATGGTATTTTTCTGGATGGTAGGCGTCCAGCCACTGTCCATCGGTCAAGTTGACAAGCTCAATCACGCCGCCGTCGAGGCACTTGAGACTCCCGCCCTGCTGTGTCGTGTACCCACCGATCACCATCATCTGGTCCGGGTACGGCATCACACATTTGTGGCCAGCTCGGCCGTGGATCGCCCTCCCGGAAGACACCTGTGTCCACAGAAAAGACGGTAGAGACAAGATCCAAATGTCGTCATAGAAATCGGCGGTCGGATGGAGACCATCGTATCCACCATACCAGTAGATGTTGAGACTCGAGTAGTCGCTGGCCGGCGACACGACTGCGCACCCGCGCGTCCTCGCAGTCGGCCCCCCCGCCGTCGGCTGCTGGTACCACTTGTCATTGGCAATATCATAAATGTCAATGACAGACATGAAGTCGTCGCCCGAGTCCTGGCTGGCTGCCTCGTTCGCGGATTTGTGAGTGGCCTGGGCGAACTCGGGATACAAAACGCCCCCGAGGACAACGAGGATGCCTTGCTCACCAACAGGAACCCAGACCACCTCGGGGTTTGCCCTTCCCTTGATGTCATCCGGGAGGGACATGTTGTGCCAAGTCTCGCTGTACTGCGTCCCCATGTCCAGCAGCATCAAGGTGTCCGAGTGATTGGTTGGGCTGGTGTCCTCGTTTCCAGTTGGAACAAAGATCTCCTGCCCGTGATCACCCACCATGCCGCCAAAGTACCAGGCCTTGTTCTCGGACGGCGCGTTGACGGCGCCGCCATACGTGATGTACCGAGTCATCTCCTCTGGCAGCTTGTCACTCAAGAAACCGGACTTGAAGTTGGGCTTCTCGACGCCGTAAGAGCTTTGGAGATACCCAAGAACATAATCCTCGTCCGGTGGCTCGAAGGCATCCGTCTTTGTGAGCAGTCCCCCATAGGTAAACCACTCGTGGTTATTGGCCAGCATGCCGCCATCGAAATAGTTTGGCGCAATGTTGGTGGCCGCCCCTTCGTTCGGCACCTTGGACATGGTGTCGAATAATGAGCTCAGGTTTTGTGATGAGTTGAAAGGGGTGCTGAAGTTTAATGTGAATATGAGCCCGAGGGGATTTCCTAAAGTCAATGGCGAAGCGGTTAGGGGGGGAGTTCATGCCAATCTCGCTGCATCCAGGCTAGTACATAGCTACTGTAGGCACGGAGGTAGGGGTTCGTATACAGCAACACTTGGACCACTTACCGTCTTGGGTAGGAACACCATATTCTTTCGTCGCCATCCCGGGAGTCCACCACAGGTATCCGCCGTCAATGTAAACCGTATCTTTGATAACTGCTGCACGAGGTTGTTGCCACATGCACATTGTGGCATTGACCTGACCTTCTTGCCATCCCGAGTGTTGGGCGGACGTTAAAGGTGTAATAGCGAGCGACGAGACAAGAGCCAGCAGGCTGCCTGTCGAACAATGCGACCTCCCCATGTTCGGCTGGCGAGAGAGGGGAAAGAAACCGAAAAAACGGATGATCGACTATGTCTTGCAATTAAAGAGGGGGCTGATGGGCGTGAGAAGGGACAAAGGGCCAACAAGGATCGAGGGAGCTGAGAGTTCAGAATAGTATATCAGAATAGTTGCATAGTGGGACGGTCCGGAGAAACGTGCCAACGGCGACCAAGGGAAGACGATGTATTGTTGAGGATATATTTCGGGCAATATCAGGTATGTGTTGTTGTCGGGGAATGTCTTGTGCCCTTTCCTTCCCCCTTGAAGTGTGGTCAAGACTGTGTTGGAATGTGGAATCGAGCGAGAGAAAGTCTTGGCCTGGGGTGTTTAGGCCTGTTGGAAGTGGGAACAAAGGCCAAAGGATGCCAAGAACCAGCGATCGAGGACCACAAGAGCAGACCTACAGTGTAGATTGATGGACGACGGGAATTTTCCGACCTCCAGCCGATTGGGCTTTTCGACCGGGCGAGAGAAGATGGATGGCAGCCCCGGTGGCGGCGATGGATGATCCTCGTGGTGGCCAACCAACCAGCCCAATAGCACCTTTTTATTATCCCCCTCACTACGGATCGCAACCACACCTCGCAGCAGAACGTATGTGTCCAGAAGGGGTTACCCTTGGTGGCGAAAACCCCCCCCCCAAAAACAGCAAAAAGAACTTTGGGGAAACCAATTAACGAGCGACAGCACCGAAAGCCAGGAGTGTCCCTTCTAGAAGGAGGACCCAACGACCCCGAACTCGCCGGTCACAAGGCTGAAGGAAGCACAAGGGGGCAACTAACGGAGAAATCCAGAGTATATCCAGAGCACGGGGAGGGAGATTTCGACGATATTGACAATCTAGAGGGATGGTGGGTAATTGGGTGGGCGAAGTGAGCAGATATGGGTTGAAAATAGCCCCCAACGGGGAAGCTGGGGCAGCAGTAAGAAAAGACTTGCTACTGTACATACATAGCTCTTGAGCCCACCCTTGCAGGACAAATGCCCAAGTAGTGCGAGTCTCCGAGTCTTGGGGTCTCGCAGAACGTGGGAAGACCTACAGATACGGGACTGAGCACCGGCCGCAGCTGGTTCCAGCTGTACCCACCAATCCAAGCAGAGCTGCCGGGAAAGACAGGGAAGCTACTGTAGGCTCTTGCTTTCTGTACGTACAGTACCTACATAGGCAGTTAGTGTCCCCATAGACTAGCGAAGATCCCTAGCGGAAAGATCCAGCAACCGCAATAGTTTGCTTTTGAAGGAGTTTATTTTTGCCAAGCTCTGTGTGCCTCCATGCGCCATGCTGGCATGAGCCTTATAAGACCTCGACGAGACATACTGGAGTACTTCGTAGAATAGAGTACTAGGGTCTGTCATTCCTGGAGTGTACAACCTGGGCCCGTGCGTCCATGGCCGAGGCCCACCGCAAAAACTATACCACAGCGCAGATAGTATAAGGTATTTTGGGATGTACAGTACAATAAGCCTGTACCCATTTTGCCCCACTCTCTTCTCTCGGTCTCTTGTAACAGCACGGAATCTGCAACTAGCAGGTGCATCCCTCAACGGGCAGCACGGTACAAGGGCGAGAGTCATCTCTTGGATGACTCCTGGATCCTGAAGTTGATTCTTCAGGGTGCAGAGCGTGCAAGCAATCGCTGCGAGTTCGAAAAGGTTGCAAATAAAGCCGACGAATGATATACCCAAGAATGGCACGGCGGTGCGGAAGGTTGGTGTTTTCCGCCTTGGCAGAAGGATGCAGTCGTGGCGCTGCAAGTCTTGAAAGAGGTGCCTGGCTTGGATGCGTTGGTGGTTGGCGAGGCGTGGGGCTCCGTGGCCATTCCCCTTTAGGCATAGCTTCGATGTATTCCTTCCAATGGGAAGGTGCCAGCATGGGAGAATATGGCGCAACAATTGGAAGGAAGGCCATGGCGTAGACACGGACCATCAACCCCGACCTGCCTGGATCAATCATGCTCAAGTTTGTTCCTGCCGAGTTGCTTATTATTCTCTACATAAATAGGCTTTGAATATCATTAGAGTCATGATATATTCTACGAGGCAGGTTTCTACGTGTAGTGGCATGACTCTTTCAAAAAGAGAGGAGCCCTGGTTGTCATAGCAAATGGTGCTGGACGCGGAGATCCTGGTGATGGTCAGGCCAGCCATGGGAATTGACGGGCACTAATCACTTGAAGTGCCGTATTTATAGCAACACCGGAGCAAAGCCGGGGATGTGGGCTCAGCCTTCCGCTAAAGCCCACGGAGCCATCCACCACCCAGCCCAAAAAAAAAAAAAATATGGAAACCATCAGACAAGCTTAACTTGGCCACAACATTCCCTGGTCGTTAAACTCAACTTTAGCCCACCTTCGGGTGATGGAAATTCATGCGCACGCACAAAGCAAACACGGACTGCACCAAAAGCAAAAAGAATACGGATGCAGGATGCAGGATACAGATTACCACTACCCAGCGTATCGTTTGTATCCACACCCAACTTATCAGTACTCCCAACCCCGCCTTTGCCTTTTCTGTTCCTCTCGGCCTTTACTGCATCCTTCCCCCTCGAGCATCACCCAACTCAGCGCCTCTTCGTGACGTCCTATTCGTCGCTTACGGGCCTCACTGATTCCCTACTGTACGATATGCCCGACAGGCGCCTCGTCTTGCTGCATTCGTTCACTTTTGTCCCAACCGAGCCTGCCGGCCGACCGACAGCTTTTCTCCTTTTACTTCTTGCGACTTCTTTCAATCACAACCATGCCACCAAAACATGGCTGGGGTTCAGATGAGGGGAAAGGATTTCTGTTGGTCTGAGACACGGGAGTGAGTGCTCGATCCGCACCATGGCATGCCAATATGTCGTGTATCCGCACTGGTCTGCCATACGGACAGATTATGGCTTGGTACTGATTCTTCCCTATCACACATGAATATCGTCGCAATTGGTATAACCGTATTCGTACGGGGCTGTCCACCCTCCCACCCTTCCAACCACCACCACCACCACCATTCGTCCCACAAGAACCCAGAAACAGGACTTTTTGTGTAAACTGGATGATAATTCTACATGCATGCCCATCAATGTCGTCCAACCCTGAGAAAACAGATAGGGTTTCATAACTTGGAAGTCGAGTTGTGTTTTGATTGCCCTTTATTAAAACAACCGCCTCGGGGAATACGAAATATCTCACTCTTCGGTATATGGCCTTCGAGATTCTTTTGACGTCGTCATCAGCCTCAGGTGCTAAGCTCTTTCGGGGGTAGTTTCGACGTTAAACTGCCATCCTCCCACAGCCTTGCCACCCCAGCTTCGTGCTCTCAGCACGTCGCCCAGCACATCGCCCTTCTACCCACGGATTTCTCAGGCGAGCTACTGCACATTGGCACACACAGAGCATGTTACAGGCCAACAGTGCCGCTTGTGCATGGAGGCTTGAAAAGTGGTGCCGTCCGCCACATCCGGCCTCCAGATCGCCACCAATCACCTTGGCTTCCGTATCGGACTGGAGATGCAGCTTCTCGGATTTGGTCCACAGAGCTTGGCCTCGACCTTCCACCGCCCCCCTCCTGTTTACCTTGTTGCTTGATCCTTCGGTGTCTTCCCCTCCTCAGCTGTGGGGTTTTGGGGCCCAGCCTCTATCCATGCTTAGCCCTTGGTGAGGTTTCTCACCTGTCACCTTGGCAGTGGGTCTGTGTCTAGGACATGCACTTCCAATCATCAGCCCACAGTGTCCACCATGAAGAATTCAGTCTGGATCTAAGGTAAGTGATATTCCCGCAACGCCTTGGCCTGAGGAAGTAGCTTCTACAGATTACAACCGAGAACACTTTTTCTCCGGTCAACGAGGCTCGGGTCTGGTTGATATTTGCCATTTGTTATTGGTATCGGAGCACAGACTCCACAGAAGCATACAACTGAACTACTGTACACACCACCCACAAGCTGCTGCGTGGTGAGGCACCCTATTTTCTTTTGTTTTTCTGTCCACCTCGGGTATTTCGTGCCAGCAGAGCCGCTTCCCCATCACTTCTTGAACAAAGAGAGTCCAGCTAACTCACCCACCAACAGAGAGGCATTAGCCTTGGATGAATGGACGCTGAAAACTGCACATTTGCAGAGGTTTGAACTCGGCAGATAGGCTATATGGCTCACTCCCGCAGCTGCCTGCATGAGCCTGGTAACTTGTTGGGTAGCTTGCAGGTTGTGTTGTTGACATGGGCCGGCCTAAACATGTGCATCCCACTTGCTGTTCAACATTCACTGGTTCACCCCATCCCCCGTCCGATCCTTGCAGCTGAGCGTCCCAGGAGTCGGGAACTCGTACCCGCCTTCTTTCAGAAGTATCATTTCTCTTGCCCCCGCGTATTCTTCCGTTCCTACTACAACGTTGCTGCCCAGCCAGGCATGCAGTGTGTCAGAATTAGAGAACGTTTGTTGCCCCGCCATAGTGGTAGAAAAAGTCTCTCTTTTAGGAAGTTCGAAAGCCGAGCAAGTGATACCGACCCAAGCCCTAGTAAGCATACTCTAGGGCTTGTTATTGTAAGGTGATTCTACCCATGCTCCCATGCTCCCATGTCAAATAAAATGGACCCAGGCAGCCAGGGTATACCAGGGTATGGAGTACTTGGCTCGACTACCCACACCATCGCCGGGTGGGCCGCCATGGAACGCAAAATCTCTGTACTTTGTATCCCGGAGCCCGAGCCTGCTATTGGATGATGCATGTCTTGGAGCTTCCCTCTCAAAGCTGCCTTCCCTGCTCAGCCTCTAGAAGCGTCACCCTATGCACGAGAGTAGCTCCCCCGAGCTGCGGATACGCACACCACCATGTTCATACTTGAACTCTGGTGCTCCCCAACCTGCTGCTGTTCCTGCGTTCTTGACGAACTACCACTCGTTATCATCTTTTAATTCACGTTCGCTACTTGTCGATTGCTACAGCTTGGGGATCCTCGAGCTCTAGCGGAGAGTTATAGACAAGAATACAGAATTATGGTGGCCTCAAAATGGATCTGGCCGACATTGGCCCTCTGCCAGCCCGCGCTTTCTTTCAACGCCAACCGGAGGGGAGCTAATGATACGGTGGACGCCGCGCCAGCATCTTCAGCAGATACCCTTCCTGACGAGACACCGGCCGTGGCGGAGATTGCGTATTCCACACCAGTCGTAGAAGATGGTGCGGAAACAACAGCCGAGGTAGTTAAGCTAAAGGGCGGCGGCGAATGTCATCCCGAGACGTGAGTTTACTTTCTCAAAACATGCAAAGCATAACTTCGAGATTCTAACTTCTCCCTAGGGTCACTTGCTATGTCACTGTCAGCACGGAAGTGACAAAAATCTCCACAGAGTGGTGTACCGAAACCGAAACAGAGACCGAGGTGGAAACGACGGTGGAATGGTGCACCGAAACCACAGTCACGACAGAGTGGTCCACCGAGAGCACGACTACAACTACAACGGATTGGTGTACCACAACCACAACATCGATTAGCACCGAGTATACGACCGAATTTGATACTACTACTACCACCACAGTCTCGACCGAGACCCTTCCGCCTGTCACATCAAATATCACAGTCACGGAATCCTCGACCGTATTTGATACTACTACCACCACCACAGTCTCAACCGAGACCCTTCCGCCTGTCACATCAAACATCACAGTCACGGAATCCTCGACCGTATTTGATACTACTACCACCACCACAGTCTCAACCGAGACCCTTCCACCTGTCACATCAAATATCACAGTCACGGAAACCTCCACCGACATTATACCCGGCGAGAATTTTACGTCAATTTCAACCACGACCGAGGTCTCGATACAAGTGGTGTCGGGGGAAATTGTTACTGTGACGGAAACTCCTCCAACGGTGACAGTCACTCCGCCTGAAGTCACTGAAACTCTAACTCCAGAGACTGTGACGGTAACTGGCCCAACGGAGACTCTCCCCGCGGAAACTGAATTCGACACCGTGATATTGTCAACAACTGTGTCGAACTCGATCACTCTTACAACTGAGGTCACCACCCGAGTAACGAGCACGGTCGAGAACACAGTCGAGGTCACGGAGACTGTACCGACGACAATTGAGACAACTGTTGAAGTAACAGGTAAGAGACCCTTAAAATAATTATTGGAGTAAATTGATACTAACCAAACCTAAGTTGTAACCGTCTCGGTTCAACCACCGGTCACTACCACAATTACGGAAGAAGGGGTTGTCATCACCACAACACTACCCGCATCAACTATCTCTATTACTTCTCTCACTACCTTAGTGACCACAATCGAAGAGACCCAGACACTCCCTCCTGTCACACAAACTATTCCACCCGTCACGGAAACCTTGCCAGTGACAGAGACTATCACCACCGACAGTGTCATTACGGAAGTCGTGACGTGTCCGGCACCCACACCGACACTCGGAAGCGAATATGATCCCGAATCCGACGAGACATGGGGATGTAAGCCCGGTTATGTCTGCAATCCTGACAAGCCAGGAGAGTGTAACATATGGGCGGATTCCCCGGTGAATGAGTATAGCTGCATCCCGACCGACTGTATCATCTCGCCAATCTACGACGCTGTCGACTGGACCGAAAATGCCACGACGTACTACCCTCCGACTGAAGGATACTTCAACCTTGCTCCTATTGCTTTCGGCCTTAGCTACGACATTTTTGAGCTAGACATCTACGTCTCCAAGGTCCACAAGCACAGCTACACCACAATCTCAACCGGCAACTGGGAGAGTCTGACGACTTTGACGAGCTTCGACACCACCATGCTGACGGGTTCCATCGCTACTGCCAACACTGATAACCCGGTTCCCACTCCCAGTCCTGGCGCTGGCGGTTACTATGGAGGAGGTCATGGAGGAGGAGACAAGAAATCCTGGCGCAGGGACGAAGAAAAGGCCAAGCGCGACCTCAACATTCTCTGGAAGCGTGGCGGTACTCCTCTCCCCGCGGTGTGCTTCGACATTTGCAATAACTGCTACTTGGAGGCTCAATCAGTAGGCAAGACTCCAGACTTGTGCGACTCAGACTCTGCATTCAGAGGCTACTATGACGGATGCAACAGCTGCATTTCCCAGTACTCTGAAGAGGAGAAGGCAGATGTTGTCAAGCGCGAATACCTTGAGCCCAAGTTTGCCCAGTGGATAACCTACTGTGACATCGTCGTCGCCGTACCCATCACCGAAGGGGACGATGATTCCGGCGATGGTGCCCAACCGGCGGTTACCACGTCTGATGCGGGATCTTCTGCTGCTCAGGAGACTGTCGCCACCAGCAGTTCTGCAGAAGAGGACACTACAACCACGACTGAAGCTCCGGAAACCACTACCACCACATCCGCAGAGGGGATCTCGTCCACTGCCGCTGCACCGGGCTCTACCACCACAACCACAAGCCCAACCACCACGGCAGAGTCCACAACTGAAGAAAGCAGCGGGTCGAGTACTGAAAGCTCATCCGGGACTTCAGATTCCGATTCCGAGCCAACTGGCACATCGGAAACCGTGACCAACGTCTCATCCGTCAATCCCGTCGGTGGCACCAGCAGCACAGTCAGTGGTGACGGTAGCGAGGGCGACGCTGGATCTTCTGGCACCACGACTAGTCCCATCACCTCTGGCACCGAAACCGAGGAGCCGGCTTCTACTACCAACACAGAAGGCTCCTCGGGAACGTCGGCCACGGCACCTGGCAACAAGCTCAGCATCAGCTTCTCGTCGTCATTCTTCCTTCCCCTCCTCGCTGCCCTCATCCTCATCTAAAACAAGCACTACTTAATATTCTTCACGCACACTCCTTTACAACTTAATCAATAATTTCTATTCTTCTGAGGAAAGCACACTCGTGGTCTTGTTTTCTGGTTGCAGGACAAAGACGGCATAATACACTCCTTTTGACGATTTTAACGAAGATACCCCCTCATGGACATTTTATTGCTACGCATTTTTGTTTTTATTTGCATTAAATTCAGGTCATTCCTTCAGATACACCCCAGCATTTGCATATCATCTCATCAGGACTCTTCATGATTTTCAGGTATTTATTATGCATTTTTGGTTGGCCTCGCCAGGGGAAGATGAGATGATGCCCGTATTTTGATGTAAACACTCACGCTCCTTTACAACCATCATGTCCCGTAACATTTTTCACGAAGCTACACAAAGCTTCGTTTTTAGCGTCTGTTTCGGGGTTTTTGAGTAATTGATAGATTAGGATTGGAATTGGGATTTCGCTTGTCTCCCTTGACGCCTGCCCGCACGGTGCTTGCGGGGGAAGAGATATTTGTAATAGGTAAAAAAGAGTAATAGTGTTGGTTATTCTACGAGTGGACGGATAGGAATCTGGTCGATTTGGTATTTAGTAGATGCTATTTGCTAAATCCTTTGTTGATATCAGTGTGCTTTGGACCGTGGAGTTTTGAAGATAATTGGTCATGTTCTCATCACTTAGGACGTCTTAAAATGATGGAAATTGTCAGATGTGAGAGGTCAAACTAGGTCACTTGTACAGGTGGCACAATGAGGTTGACTGGTAGTTGTGTGTGTGTTGTTGTTGTGTACTAGAAGGGCGTATGGGGAAGCTACTTATAGCGTTGTCATTGCCCCTGTTACGCCGTACACATCTATAAGTCATATACATGAATATACCTGTTACGTATTAAATACGCGATAACGTATCTGATACGCCATAACGTACTTGATACGCGATAGCGTATTTAGTACGCACTGGCGCCGTTAATACGCACTGGCGCAGTTAATACGCAATAGTGGCGTATCAAACACGCAGTGGCGTATCTGACAGTTATCCTTCAGAATATTCAATGGACTCCCCTGCGGGTTCAGCGTCGGCGCTACTGGATCCCATAGAAATGGCATCCACTTAAGGCCGATAGCTAGAATCAGATAGACCCTGCGCGTCGGGTGCGCTACGTCCAGCCGACCAACCGCCTCGTTCAAGACTCTATTCCATTCATGGGGGACGTCGAGGCTCGGCGCCTTGCACTCGATCCAGAGGATATCCCGTTCGTTGCTCTGCGGGGGCTGGCCCGGCAGCTGTTGGATATTCTGGAGCCGGACAACAATGACGTCGGGCTTCACACCGTACGGTGCCGCTGGCGGCAAGCCCCGGTACGCCTCCCGTAGGATCTGGTACTGCTAACCAGGCGGCGCGGGAACATGGTTACCGAAATACGGACAAGGAATGTCTACCCAGGCATGCCAGACGACATCCTCATCCCTCCCTCTTTGTAAGTACCAATATCAAAGGGTTAACATATATAAGGACAAGGAAGGGGCAAGTGGCCGGGCTATGGAAAGATCGCGCACGCACCTACTAGGGTGACCTGTTACTCGTTCGGTCTCCTTGCTAGACTTCGGGAAACCCACCCTAAAGGTTATCAGAGACTAATCTGACTTATCTATGTCCAGCCTTTTACTGGCTCCCGCATCTTGTAGTCTAATCATAAATATTTAACTTTATTCGACGGTCGGCCGTTCTGGCCTAAAGCCGCTCGTTTAAAGGCCTAAGGAGTTGTGGCCAGCCCTGGCTTCAGGTTCGGTCGCCGGAATATGATTTACAGGCTTAATAATTGGAAGGATCGGCCTAATTACCTATCTATGTCCAACCTTTTTATTGGCTTCTACGTCTTGTGCTCCAATCATAGACGGTCTAAGGAGTTGTGGCCCGGGTTTCGGGTTCCGCTAAGTCGCGTTTTGAACTCGAACCAAGAAATATCGGAGGTGCAATGGCCCAAAAGATTGAAGCAAACTAATCATGGCCGGCTTGTTCAGTGCCAAAGCTCAGCCTAGCGTACCGCCACTCAAAATTAACAGAGTTCGGCTAGGCGCGGCCCGTGGTCGCATTCAGCCGCATTCCAGCGCCAGGTCGTGTCGGACGGCTGCCTTGGTCGCAGCCGAGCTACTAAAGTTGACTAAAGACATCTGGATAGTTGCCTAATCTAAGGGGTGGTTTTATTTTTATTAAATTAAAAAATTTATTATTAAAAATTTTTTTTTTTTAATTATCACGCCCTCGCCCTTAAAAGGAACCGTCTCATTCCAATTCCAAGCCACCTACCAGCGAGAAATTTCTAAGCCCGATTCCGTCATTTACCGCATCGTGTCTGCGTGCCTCCCATTGAACTATGGCCAACAACAGCGACTACTCGTATAATCCCTCGAGCTGGTCCGTTGGTCAGTCTAGCTCATACACTCCAGGTTATAATCAACTCTCTAAGTTGCTTTTCGCACTCCGTATCCAGAAGGGCAAATTCACACATTCTATTAGCGCTGCTAAAAATCAGCTATATCGCCTTTTCGCCTCTTTGGCATTCTTCCCTAAGACCTGGTGTTTGAGACCCCACCGCCATGACTAACTGCTAACCCCCGTGCAGATGACAATAATAATCAGAACTTGGCGGACGCTATGGCGGGGGCGAGCTTACAGGACAACATTTGCACGTGGGAAGACCTAAAGGCAATCGACCCTTCGTTATATAGTGCAATTAGGGATGCTACCAAAGTGCTGGGGACCATGGAGAAAAATGGCAAGATCCGCCCCTTCGAACCTAAATTTCCGGAATGGGTGGCCGGTGACCAGGACGACTACAGTGACCAAGACAACTACAGTGACCAAGACGACTACAGCGATCAAGACGACTACTCCAAGGCCCTAGCCAGTGACCAATATGACCACAACTCGATGGAAGATGAAGAATTGGAAGATGTAAGTCACAGCGGGCGATCGGTCCACCGTCATCATTCCAGCAAAGGGTCGGGCCATCACCATTCCAGCAAAGGGACGGGTCATCACTCCTCTAGACGGTCCCATCACCATCACAGTGGTGGTTCTTCCGGGGCAAACGGCAGCTCTGGTGGCGGTGAGAGCTCTTCCACTGGAACCGGTTGGATATGGGATGAGTTGCAGCAGCAGTATCGCTGTTGGGATGGAAAGCGATGGGTGTGGCAGGCCGAGCGCAACCAGTAGCGGCTGGCTGAGGTTTTGGCATTTTGAGCTGCGGAACACTATGGTAGCAAGGAATCTCAACTGGACGAGCGCGCGGGTCCGCTATCGTGGAGAGCCAGAAGGCTAGGTTAGAGACGCGATTCGAAATCACAATTATAAAATAACCGCTTCTTCTCAGTCGTATCTTGACCGTAATTGCGCCAGCTCTGTAAGATAAAGTTATGATCCACGTCCCCGCTCAATTAGGAGGCGAAGGGGAGATGGGCTTGCTGCATCGGTTTCTTCGTTGCTTCACATCCGAGTTACGTACTTGTTAGCTCCATACACGGCTTGAACAGACTTTGCTCCCTACCACCAACAAAATGGGTCTCCCACCCTTTCGCCTCTTGCGGGGATGGTTGGCTGATGTGCCTGTCTAGCGGGCTCCGAACCACGCCGCATTACTCCGCTGATGCCACTGATGCCGACTGCCCTTCCTGCTCTGCCCACAGGGAGCCGAAGCAGAACCAGACCCGGCTCGACACATGTTGCTAAATATTATTGCAGGTCTGCGACCACATGGCCGCTTCTAGGCAACACCACCGCCACAAACGTCGGCCAGCGGAAGATGGCCAGGCCTCGCCAACTAATCCGAGCCGTGTAGCTTCCGCAGGCAAGGCCAAGTGCAGTGGTGGATGGATGGCCTGACGAATTTGCTTGGCGGCTGGCCGCCTCTAAAGCAGGCCGAACAGAAGGCTACATTGGATGGTCGTCCGGTTGAATCCTGGGCCGTGGTAGACAAGGAAGGAGCGGGGTGTGGCACTATGTAGGCGTTGCGAGGCAGAGTCTGAGCAAGCCGATGTAGGTTCGATGAAGGTTAACAGGTGTCCTGTCTTCGGTGGCATCCTTTGATGCGACCGTGCCGGCCGCAGAAATAGTAGATACCAACGTCATGCACACCGAGACCCGTAGCTCCGGCCTATGAGAGATTACCTGGCGGTGGGTACAGGCAAGCGGGTTCCGTCGTCAGCATAAACGACGGATGCAGGCTTCTGAAAACTGAGAGTAGCCATGCAAAGATATCGAGCCAGCCTACGACCGAGCCTTACGAAAGTGGTGTCAGTCACCAATCTCGGCGAATTAGGAGCCGAATTTATCAAGTTCCGGTGCCTCGATCAACTGCACAACTTCCCTCTCGGCACGGGTGTGCTCCGAGCCGACTTGGTCGAGCCCCCAACAGGGGCCGCCTGGTGACACGAACTGCAGGTTACTCTGGGACTTCCGTTTCTACGTGAGATGCCGCCCATGTACGCGGCTTTGTCCCGTTCGCACAGGTCTCCGACCAAACAGCGAATCATTTCTAGAGCACGACGGCCAATCGTTCTTAGCCGCCCCCACATCTTGCTACCCGAGAGCACCACATTTTCGTAGCGCCCAAAGACCACACCTCAACCAAACCAAATCTTTGCGACTTGCTTCGCGACCTTGCGGCTCTCAGTAGGCCCTTCTATCGGCCAGACAGAGCCCCGATACGAAATCCATCCCTCCTTCCACACCAGCACGGTCCTCGTCATGAACGGCGGAATTTCTGAGCCGCAAACTCGCCGGTCTTGTCGGAAGCCCTCAAAGGCCTCGCAAGAAAAGCAGCTGCATGCTGTTGCAAGCACGGGTGTAGGTATGTAGTCGTCTATGACGCCTCTGATTTGTTTCACGGAGAGTAGGGAGGTAGACATGTTAACCTCATATTGGTATAGAGATTCCGCAGAGCCACCAAGAGCAGTTCCCATTGAACGGAGATCTCTCCCGGGACGCGACACCCGTGCAGGCCAGGAAGAGGCAACTCGACGAGACATTTGAGAGCGATTCGTCGCCTGCGAAGAGAGCCCGATTGACGCGGGACGCGCAACAGCCTGGAGCTGAGGACGAGAAAGCAGAGCAGGCGGACAAGGTATGACATCGTTCGCTCACGCAGGTCAATCACTAACGGATGAGCTCAAGCCGACGACTCTACAACAGCCAAAGCCTAAGCTTCCCACGTATCCATACGCCTCGTTCCTCAGGGATTTTGTCGAACCCGTTCCTCCCAACCGTCCCGAGTCTGTCCATACCTTTGTTTCCGAGTGGCTAGAGTCTGTCGGCTCAGACCGAGAGAAACGTTGCCGATCTGATAGCCATCTTCGCCGTTCAAACAGCCCCGTTCCGAGGCAGCTCACGAGATCGGCGCCGGAGATGGCTTACACTCGGGATGCCGATGGATTTATGGTGCCGCAAACGCCAGCTTCTATCGGTCCCCGTTCGTACCGAGCAGACGTGGACACCGGATCCATCGCGCCGTCGGATATCACTGGTTCCACACGTGGCTCAGGTCGATCATCTGGCAGGAGCCTTGTTGAGGACCCATTTTACCGCGATGAGAACTTGGCTGCGAATGGTATCTACATGCGCTCCCCATACGAGGATTTCCCGGAGCATATTGCTAGCCTCGTTGATGAAGTACGCAAGAAGCGGGACTCCCCCGGCCCATCACCAGATCAACTCAGACAAGATACTGAGTTGCTTGCCCTTGAGATGGGCGCTGGAGAGCCTGATGTGGAAAAGTATTTCCATGCTCATATCTTCCCCGACCCAACATGGTTGGACAGCCTCAAACGTTCCAACAGACAACCGATGGCCAAGCATACCGTTCCAAGTACGGGATCCAGGCTTAAAGTCAGCACCCCAGTTCCCGACATGCTCTACGGTTACAACCGCCATCGGGCATTTCCTCGGCAACAATGCCAACTTATCTCCATGGGGAATGAAATGAATGGGGCAGCCAACAATCAGGGTCTGATGTATCCATTTTTCGTCATCGAGTTCAAAGGCGATGGTCCTTCGGGGTCCGGGAGCCTGTGGGTCGCGACTAACCAATGTCTTGGAGGCTCCTCATCTTGTGTCAACGTCGCCGAACGCCTCAACCGCCAACTGAGGCATTGCAAGAATGATAAAATCCGGCCGATTGATAGTGCCGCCTTTAGTGTTGCCATGAGTGGCACAGAGGCGCGACTCTACATTTCGTGGAAGCAAAATGAGCTCGATTACTACGAGGCGAGAGTCGATAGTTTCTTGCTTCAGAAGCCTAAAGATTACATCGAGTTCCGTAAGTACGTCCGAAACATCATCGACTGGGGGAAGGATAAGCGGTTGAACGAGATTCGGGATGCCTTGACCACGCTTCTGGAAGAGAGCAGGAAGAAAGCTTCGGAGGTGGCTAAGTCCCGCCAACCACCGTCTGATGATTCTGCAACCAGCAGCGGCAAAAGGCACAAATCCTCCTCGTCGCGCAGGAACAGCAGCAGATCTGACAGTGCGCAAGGACAGAGCAGGGAGGAAGATAAGCCGTACTGGGAGTGGGATGAGACGGCCAGACAATGGTTTCATACGAATGCCGACGGAACTGTCGATTGGGCAGAGCAGGAAGGGCAGCCGTCATCAGTGGCATCAGCAGAGTAAGGCATGGTACGGAGCCGCTAGACAGGCACGTCAGCCAACCGCCCTGGCAAGAGGCGAAAGGGAGTCGGGAGACTCGATTCGTTCCGGTGGCAGGGAGCAACGTCTGAATTTAAGCCATGCATGATGTTATAGCGACCATGTTCATGAAGATGTTGCCCGTATCGGCCTCGTCCTCCGCTTACGCTTATCTGAATTGGGTGAGTTGAAGAAACATGGCTTCCTGCGTGAGTTGTCAAGTTTAAATCGAATGCCCTTGTCCCTCTGCTCTAGAGAGGCGACGGCGACCGCGGCAAGAAGGCCTTGTGGATGCGGTCGACGTGGTCGGGTTCTGTGCAAACCTTGGCCGAGCCATCCAGCCGATCCCAGACCCGCCTTCCCGGGTGCGTTGCCCGTGCTGCCACTTGCCCGAGGGCCGGTTCCTTCTCGCGGCGCATATATGCTGTCTCGACGAGCTGTCTCGAGCTCTCTCGGCGAGCGGGTGGTGCGGATATCAACATGATGATTCGGAAGGGCCATTGCAAGTTTGGGGAGAAGGCGTTTAATTCAGGGCCACGCATGTGTCCTTTCTGGCCAAGGGGGGCCAGTTCTGGTCCCCTCAACGAGAAATATATTAAGTCTTCTCTGCCTTGCGAAAAATTCCATCATGCGAAATTTCCTATTTCCTTTCATAAAAACGACAGAGAATCAGGGTAGTAGTGTGCACGTTATAGGAAGGTGGGGCAGGCCATAATCGGAAGTAATAATGGTAAAGGACGGTACTGGTAAGTCAAACAACACCACTAAAGCCTTCCTTATAGCTGCTTGTGCATTTATTACTGGTACCCTTGGCCTTAGCCCGTAATTCATGACAAAGGTGGAGGGGTCGCAGGCAGCAAGGTACTAGCAACTGCATTTTCCGATCTCCTGGTAATAGTTTATTCTCTACTGGCTGGGGTCATGAGTTACTGGTACCCCTTTCTCCGACGGTTACCAGGAGCCTGGGATGGAGGGTTCGCAGTAGGCCCAGTCCCTCCCGGCTACTGGTCCCTCTGGGGGTGAGAGGGACTGGTACCCCAATGGCTGGAGTTCCAGAGGGGACTGGTCTCCTAAAGGGACTGGTACCCCAATGGCTGAGTGTTCCAGAGGGACTGGTCCCCCAATGGCATTCAGATCCTGGTAACCTCAGTGCATTAGGGTACCAGTCCCTCTCAGCCATTGGGGTACCAGTCCCTCTCAGCCATTAAGGTACTAGTCCCTCTCAGACATTGGGGTACCAGTCCCTCATGTAGCGGTACCGGAGGTATCCCCCGCTGCATTTGTACCAAAGACCTGCACCCGGCGCAACTGCTTAGATAACTAGTTCAGAGCCCTGGAATAGTCCTGTACAGGACTATATAAGAAGCCAGAAGGACCCCCGGGACTCGTGGGACTCCTGGGAGGGCAATGAACCATGGCGGCAGAAACTTGGTCATGGAGATGCAACTTCTATTCAATATATCATATTTTCCCCCAAATACCATATCATCGTTTAGGAATAGTCCTGTACAGGACTATTCCATGTTTTCTGGAGCGTTGCCACTCCTAAAGGCAACTGGAGGTCTAACCAAACCAAACAGCTTGGTTTCAGACACCGACCATGCAGCGAGGTTATCAGACCTACTCCCCGCTACACTTCAAGATACCTCTTGTATCCAAGTACAGTCACTCTTGATAGAAGATAGACCTCGTACGTACAACTTGGGATCTTCCGGGCGTGGGCACCGTGCATGCGAGATTTACCGACTTGCTGGAAGTGAGTCTATTCTCTCGATATGGACACATGCCCGTTTGAGGGCCTCGTGCCTATTCCGGATGCTATAGCTGTCAAGCTGATGTCACAGTGGTCTCGGGGCAGTATGTATAGTCTGATGACTAAGTTTCGATGGCTCTTTCCGAGATTGTCATGGACGAGAGGAGATGTACAGGGCCGAGTTAGGGAAGGAACAGTGGAATTCATTCCCGAGCATTTGCTGAAGTTTTCTTCAGCGAGGGAACAAAGAAAAAAGGGTTCCTTACTAAACCATTACTCGTCCCTCTTGAACTTGCATCATCATTTCTCCCAACCAGACTCAAGATCTATTACAGCCTACCACATGTCAGGACCGACCTGCTCCTCCGCGGCGTCACGGCACCCCCAAAATTCCCCGCATCCCACGCACTAGCGGGAGCTGCGGGACAGATAACGCAATTCTTCACCAACTGCGCCCCTTCGGCCATAGGTCGTGCATCTATGCGGCAGGATGCATGTCACTTTATGAGGCGCATGAGCACAACGGTCAGCTATACAGATCCTTGGGCCCCAAAGCTTCCCCACAAATGACGTTGCCGCTTTGTTTTGAAGGGGAACTCGTCATTATTACTCTTCCCTCCTCTATCCCTCTTGTAATCTGGTTTACATGGTAATTTCTGGTGGACAAGATATAAGCGCACATTTCTTAGTATTATTATGTGCGTAATTAACGCACATCGCCTACCAACGCCCAGCAATTCCCCTAATCACCCACGCACGACAGCAAACACTGAATTTCTGCTCACTTCTAAACTCCAAGCATAACCGTAATGGGGTCGTCTCGTAGCTACCCGTTCGACTTTGCACCCCCGATCAAAGAGGACGAGGTGGTCATGGTCGTACCGTGCGGCATTCCAGGGGTACATAATACTACATTCACCCTGTCTGTTGTGCCCGACGATTCCAACGATCATGGCATGCCATTTATCCACAAGCGGAGATATGGGCCTGGAGATATATTCCCCGAGTACGTTGTCGACCCATCTCGACTACCTGCCTACCTGAAGACGGACCTTCACGTCGTTGTCTCTACCCGGTCTGGAACTGGCAAAGCCGAGGCGTTTTACGACGTCCTCAAGGTTTATCTTGAAGCAGTGGGTATCCATGAACGGGGTACCCAAGAAGGCAATCAGAATGAATATAACGTGGTAGTGACAAGCCACCCTGGAAGTGTGCAGGAGTTTGCTCGCTCGACGCTATCCAACTGCACTAGGCCTACCACCGTGATTCTCTTATCCGGCGACGGTGGCGTTGTGGATCTTCTAAACAACTGCAGCGTGGTATGCTCATCTTTAAACTCATCCGCAGTCGCCCCCACGGTGGCACTCCTCCCCCTCGGAACTGGCAACGCCCTGTTCCACTCGATCCACCGTCCCCTCTGCGATGCCTCGGCGGCCGACGATAAACCCGGCCCACACCCCCTCGTCCAGGCTCTGAGGACACTCTTCCTGGGGGTGCCTCACAGGCTACCGGCATTCAAAGCCTCCTTCTCCCCGTGCGCGAAACTCGTCCCCGTGCCATCCGAGGATCTTCCTGCGACCGACATTCCACCGTTAGAAGTGCCCACACCACCCGTGCCAGATTCCTTCACCTACCCGCTGGTACCCAACTCTTACCTCCTTGGCACCATCGTATCGTCCTATGGCTTCCATGCTAGCCTGGTCTACGAATCAGATACGCCGGCGCTGCGCAAATTCGGACAAAAGCGCTTTGGCATGGCGGCCGCCGAGCTGCTCAAGACGGCTCATGCATACGACGCGGCGGTTGAGTATGTTCCTTACAACCAAGAACAGCAGGGGTGGAATAGTCTTGGCCGCGATAAACATGGCTATGTTCTGGCCGCTCATGTGTCCAACATGGAAAAGACATTCCGCATCTCTCCCTCGTCCAAACCGCTGGATGGGAAGTTATGGCTCGTTAATTTCGCTCCGCTGGAAGGAGAGGAGGTTATGAAGATCATGCATGCCGCATATGCAGGGGGATGCCATGTGGTTCTAGAAGGGGTGGGGTACTTTCCAGTTGAGAGGTTGAGGGTAACTGTGAGAGAACCCGATCCAAGATGGCGGAAGGTATGCATTGATGGCACGATAGTGGAGCTAGAGGAGGGGGGCTGGATGGAAGTTTCGACGGGACAGGAATCTAGACTCAAGGTTCTGGTGCCTCAAAAGGTAGCAGAGGAGTCAGGTGAGTGCTTCATCGAATGATGCTTCCGAGCTGAGTCTTGTCTGAGACTAGAGGATATACATTTTGAAAGGTTGGCAAAAAGTCGCCTTTAGAACCACGACGAGAGCTGGCGAGGGGGCGTAGTGATAGTGAACTTATAAAAGGGGCACGATCATGGAGAGTGGTGATGGTCGGCCGAAGTAACGAGGCAAATCATGTTCTGAATAAAGACACCTGCTTGTTGGTCTTGTCGGCCAGCGGCACGAAGAGTCACTGCTGGTCTATTCTGACATTCTTGACTATTACTTCCTTCTCCCAGTCTCGTAGTATTTGGTATATATTGCTTTACTGCCTGATTTTATCACACATTTCGTGTTTAATTGGAACACACGAGGCACAATACGGCAGTTAGTAAATATTTAAATATCACAGAAAACAGGGGTGATGAAAATATCTCTAAATGGCTTTACCTCAGCACTGGATTCAATTGCCTTCTTCGGCAGCCGAGTGACGTATCTCGACTGCTTTCGTATGCCTATGTCGAAGGAGAGACCAGCATGGTTCTTCACTCGCGGATTTTGGGCTTCGGCGTCATCCTGAGTGTGTCTCCCAAGTTTTCTCCACCCAGTCTCAAGTTTCTTCCCTCCTGCTCTCTCACGTTCCTTCCATCCTGCCTCCCCGGCCGATTCCGTTTTGGTGTACTCTTGAATGAAAGGAGTAGACGCCGTATTTGGGCTGTGCTTGGCCGTCTCCATCGTCCGGAAGGTCGTCTGCAGCGTGGTCGAGGACGGCCTCGAGGATCTTGGGGCGTCCGGACGCACGGACGATGGCGCCGCTGTGGCAGAGTTTCGCAGACGTCATGGCTCGTGGACGAGCACGGTTCTGCCTCGGCAAGCCCTCCTCCCTCCCTCCCTCCCTCCCGCGCCCGGCCGACGAAGGCGCGCGAGGACGGTCCACCGCACACGCGAATCGCGGATACAACCGCAGTAAGGATACCCAGGGGTGTGTGCCATTGCGAAGACAAAGTTGTCCCCACTTCGTGGTCGATTCGCTCAGGAACTGCTTCGCTTACCTGTTCGCCGAACAAGGCAAGGAGGGGCGCAGGATCTGTGGCCAAACGGCGCAAGGGGCCGAGCTCTGATGTTTTGATGATGGTCAATGTCTTTTCGTGCGAGTGTCTGGGCGACAGCTACAAAAATACTCAGGGCTGCATTCCGTGATAAGAAGCACGCCCGACCATCAGGCTCGGGAGCGGGCGCCGCGCCACAATGACCGAGAAGCTTTCAGACGAGGGAACTTCCTCGCCTCCGATGTACACCGGAAGCAAAAAAAAGAAAAGAAAAAGAAGGCTGTGACATGGGCAGGGTAGGGTGTGGAAGCAGAAACCAGCATGCGATCGGAGATGCGTCAACGAATAGGCCCGTAAAGTAAGTTTGATCAACGTTGTGCCGCTAGGGCCGGGCCGCGACATGGTTATACTTGGATATCGGCATAAAATGGGGCGATGGGCAAAGTGATGGATGAGCATTGCTCGGTGTCCCTTGGCATTGTTGACGTTTTTAACGCTGCCGGCATTCAGAGTGCCCGGCCCGGAATTGTTAATACCTACCAAAGCCGGGCTCTCATTCGGCAGCGATGGTTCAATTTCCGACACTTCTTCCATAGCCTCGACCAGTTTCCGTTGCTGCCCTTCGTCTCGTTATCCACCGTCAACAAGACTTTTACGCCCTCCATCACGCGCCCTGCATGAGAGTCTCTCCACTGGCATCTAGGAGACGGATTGGAAAGGCCCTCGCTTGCAGAGTTGCGGGGTAGTCTCCCCAAACGGCGCAATGGATTATCGAGATCGGTATCCAGGCAGACACGTGGTAGAAGACAGAGAGAGACTTGCATGGCTGCGAAAACCTCGAAAAAAGTCTCGTGCATGCTGCTTCCAGATCAATAGCAGTAGGCAGCCGCGAAAGAAGCCGCCAATCGTTGCTGTACATGAGTTCTACCTTCGAGCCGGAGTCCTACGACCCATGATGTCGAAGACTATCGGCATCTAGAAAGCTGAAATGGGCCTGCAAGTAGTGCTTTTAATATGGCCAATGGTAGCCAGAAAGCGTATCTCGCTGTGGAAGAAGCAGTGTGCCATTCGCCCCTGCCGGGCTTTTAAATGTTCAACTATGTTGCAGTTCAAGTCCATGACATATCGAACGTATCACCTCAAAGATCCACTTGAGACGACAGTACAACATGTAAGGCCATGCAAGTCAAAATCATCCCCTCGACCCCCCTGGCGTATGAGGTGGTCCAGACAATCTCGGGCCTTCCGGACGCCTTTGAGGAAGTAAATAAACAGCTTCCCATTGTCGACCGGATTCTGCGGGCTGCCAGGTCACGCTTGAGGAAGGGCCCAGATCCCACAAGGAGTGTCGAGGGAAGAGGGAGATGGTAATCGTGCTTCAATGGGTGCTGCTCAGCCAGCGGCCGCTCATGCCGGAAGAGCTCTTCGCCATATTGGAAGTGGCGGCTCCGGAGGCATTCCCCGGCGACGCCATCCGGCGACGCATCACCACCGCGTCCAAGGGCCTCATCGAGGCACGCAAGGGGGATACGGCGACTGTGCAGTTCATTCATTTATCGGTCAACGACTTTCTTGACCCGTCACAGGAACCTCTACCATCATAATTCGTCATCTCCCGCAGGTTCATCCTGTACACAAGATAATGGTTAGATCCAGGCCTGTTAAGCATATCATGTGCCTAATATAAAATTGATGGGCGCGATTTAAAGCGAGACAGGCCTTTCGTTTTGCTGTTTAACCCTAACCCACCAGAAAAGGCTATTTAATACCGTTCGTTCTGGGTTTGCTTTATCTTGTTTGCATATCATGATATCGGCCGATGCAAGTCTTCTCAATGGGCGCCATCCCATTTAAGTATATTTACCGATATATCCAACCCATATAGCCTAGTTATATGCAGCAAGCCAGTATTGTATTAGGCACGCGGAGGTGTGCAGTCGAGAACAAACTCTCACCGTCCAGAAGGGCTCTGATTGGAGAAGGTGGGGCAGCGACACACACACACGGAGTACAGCTCCCCAACACTACATGGCCGCGACAAACACCTCCAACTGTCAACAACCCAACGAAATCCAACAAACAATTACACTGTTATCGCGAAAACTAGCCAACATGGTACGTCAAGTCCCCACACAATCTTTCGTATCGCCCATGCTCCTAGACTCTACCAACGGACAACACAACAACCCCGCACGTGTAGTACTGATGCTCATCCATGATATCAACGCTAACTAACCATGATGCGGAACGACATGCTCGACGATCAGAGCTCCGAAGCCAGACTCTACACCTTCACCCCGGAGACCAAGAAGAAGCTCCTCGACTTTCGTCTCAAGTCATCACGTGTGAATGCTCCGCAGGCGCAGATTTGTACAATATATCCATTTCCTCTCCCCCCCAAAAAAGAAAAAACCCCCCAGGCCACAAAGTCACACAATGCTGCGAATAGTATTTGCTAACAGTAGACGGATGGCAATTTTCCTTCTTCGTTTTCTCTCTTTCTAAGACTTCATCGACAAGAAAAACTACGAAATCAAGCAGCAAGAACCTGCGCAAACCTACACCTCCCTCGACGACCTCGAAGAGGACCTTCCCGAAAACACTCCAAGATTCGTCTTGCTGAGTCATCCTGTTAAGGTGGTGCGTAAATGCCCCTTTCCCCTTTCTCCTGTTCCCCTCCCCGTCATCCCCCCGCCCCCCCCCCCCCCCTAACCTTCCACTACGGCGTCGTCGTCGTCGTCGTCCAAGTCTCTAAACCGCGCTGCTTTCGCTCCTTCTCCCGCCGGCCGAACAAGCGCTAACCGAGACCAAACATGGTGGAGCGGAACAAAACAGGACGACCTGACAAAATACCCCTACGTAATGCTCTACTACCTCCCCATCACCTGCAACAGCGAGCTGCGCATGACGTACGCCGGGGCAAAGGAGCTCATGCGCAACACGAGCGAGGTGCAAAGGATTGTCGACATGGAATCCAGCGAGGAGCTTTCTGACCTGCCCAAGAAGCACTTGGGCGATACTTCATAGTACGTGTTTGTGATATATGCCAGTGGGAAACACGAGACCCTGCGCAGGCATCTAGGTTCCTAAATATGAAAGAGATACCAGCACGTCATGATTTGAACTTTGTGTGTGTAATATTGCGAATTTACGAGCATGCTGATGAGACCGCCGTATGCTTAAAGATGGCGAGGGTATCTATGTGCTCCATTCTACGTCCACTCTAATATCTTCGCATGCAAAACCCGTCCCCTCTGCGAGGGTTGGACAGGCTCTCTCTTCCAAGTCCCCGACCCTTCACTTTCCTCCCCGTGCATCAATGGCCCATTCATCCATCTTCCCCCAAATCCACCTCAACCCTCAATCCCTTCGCAATCCCCCTAACCACGCCCCTCAGAGCCTTTCCGGCCGGACTGTCAGGAAACTCATCAAAAAAACTCTCCCCATAATCACCCGCCATACCGATCCTCGGATCCAGGGGCACACTTCCCAAAAACTCAACCCCCATTTCCTTCGCCAGTTTCTCCCCTCCTCCAGTCGTAGCCCTAAAAACCTCGTTCGTGTGCCTGCACTTGGGACAAACAAACCCCCTCATATTCTCCACCAGCCCCAGCACTCTGATCCCCGCCTTGCGACAGAAATCCAGTTCCTTTCTCACGTCCAAGAGCGCGACCTCCTGTGGCGTAGTAACCACCACCGCACCGTCAATCCCGCTCTCCTTCAAGAACGCGTTGACGCTGAGGTGCTCGTCGCTCGTCCCCGGCGGGGTGTCCACGAGCAGGAAATCCAAGTCACCCCACTCCACGTCCTTCAGAAACTGCTTGATAAGCCCGTTCTTCTTGTTGCCTCGCCATATGATGGCTGCGTCTTGGTCCTGGAGCATGAACTGTATGCTCATGACCGCCAGGTTCTCCCTCGCCATCACCGGGCTCCACCCGCTGCTCGAGACGTGAAAGCTTTCGTTTTCCACGCCCATCATGCGCGGGATGGAGGGGCCGCAGATGTCCGTGTCCATCACCCCCACCATCTTGCCCTCGTCCGCAGCAAAAGCATGGGAAAGGAGGGTGGTAAACGTGGATTTCCCCACCCCTCCTTTCCCCGACAGTACCAGAATTTTGTGCTTCACGCCCGCCAGTCGGGCGGAGATGAGAGGAATGTCCGGGTCGGGTCCCTTCGGCGTTTGCGACGCGCAGATGGCTTGGTTGGGGCATCCCGCGCACCCGTCGGCTTTCCCTGCTGTTTCCGACTCGGGGCCGGGACAGTGCTCTGGTTCCGGGGCTACGAGCGCCGGTTTTGACGATATGGGATTGGCGAGGACGTCCTGCTCGCTCGATGGAGCGTCTGCGACGAGTGAGGGCGCCATGTCTTTTCTTTTTTCTTTTTTTTTCTTTTTTCCTTTTTTCGGTGGGGGATTGCCTAGGGAGGGCAGGCCACTGAGGCAAAGTCCGGAAAGAGGAGGAAGACCCTAGGTTCGCAAATGTCGCGGGCGGAGGGTCGACAATGGAAATGTAGCGCCGGCAACTAGCCCGGATTACTCAACAAAATGGGATGCTAGGCGTAGTACCACGTCCTGTGTATAGAAAAATGGTTGGCGCGTCAAATCCTCTTTTTGTGTTCTAAAATTTAGACGTTGAGAGAGGAATAAAGAAAGAAGGTTGGTAAGTGGCCCTGATATGGCGACTAATGAAGAGTGGACTCGATGGCTTACAAAAGCGCCTCCTGGTAGACTGCGCTAGAAAAGTTGGAGGGGCGCTGAATAATGTGCCTATTGCCGTTATCGATAACACTCGTCTTGGGCCGCATTGCATTGCAGGGGTTCCGACACATGCAAGTCAGTGGTTTCCTGATTAGGAAACTTGTTCCCCTCACCATATGTATAGCAATACATATTCGCAAAGCTTATCAACCTTTACAATACTACTGCTAGCAATTCCGAAAGTCGAGTTCAGCCATCAGGGAACTCCACCAGGCTCGTGCTCTATATCTCTAACTAAATAAGCAAGACTCAGATGCCCACCCGCTGTAAGAAGTACCCCAGGATGGTTGCTTTATGTACAGGATCATCTCCTACAAAACTTGGTATTGACGCCCCACGCGTTGTATTTGCCATATCTCAGTTAGTGTGATGCTTCGTGTTTGCTTCGAGTGGGCTGGATACCTCCATACCTTGTTCCCATTTATTGAGAAGCCACATAGACCACACACCATTGACGATGACCAGGGCACTCTTGTTTTTCCGCTCCCATCCCGACTGGCCTTGCTTACATGAAGTAGATCTTGACCAGGAAGACTGGAATCAACAACGGAAGGAATAGCGGTATGACTAGGCCGGTTAATATGGGGCCGACCGTAACTACAAATAACGCATAGAAGATTTTCATGGGCTTGGAAGGATGGATCCAGGCGTCCGGTATGACTATTACGAAGCCCTCTTCGCTGTCATCGTCGTCATAGAGGGGTGATGAGGGCTCGACCGTGTGGAAGGCGGCTGTGGCCGGTGCTTGCTTGGGACTGCATACCCCGTTTCTTGGTGTTTCAGTACTGGCATTGGCATCGTTGCACCACGGTGTGGCGTAGTTGTACTGGTTGTGCTGTTGTGCTTGGGTTTGTTGCGAGGCCAATGATTTTTCTTTCTTTGCGCACGCGGCCATTGGTTCGAACAGCCATCTGAAGAAGGAGGCGCTGCCAAGCTGGGCTGTTTTGGACGACGGTATTAGTTTCGAGGCAATCTGACATTACTTCAAGCCATTATTTGGCGACATCGCAAACGTACCTGCCATGAACAGCGTGAAAATCGTGGTGAAGCGCATACTCACCAATGTCTTGCCTTAAAACCTCGAGAATATAACGATGATACCGGAGGATAGGGACACCCAAAGAAGCACTGCGCTGCTCATTAATATAATTAACTGGTAAGCATTTGTGGCCTAGCGGGTCGCTTTTGTTATGAGGCTGATCTTTAAGAAGTGCTCCCTAAATGTGGCCTAGCATCAAGATAAAGTTCATCAAATGACTCCAGACTCTTGTCAGGGACGCCTCTGGACCCTTCCGGCAGGGTAACTACGATTCTTTCGCCCCCTTCCAAAGGTAGTCTCAGTGGTTAGCAACAGGACTCGGCAGCAAGTTGGGGGTGGGATGTTGCGAGAAGTGAACCATTAAAGGACTAGGGAGAACCTCAAGTCCTAGATGGCTTGGTTGGTGATGTTTTTCTACCATTCAGCGAAAAGGAGATGGGTAACTTCTCGGGGTTTATATTGTGCCCCGCAATGCCTCAAGCGAGCAAAGGAAAGCCGGCCTTCCTATGAGTCGCGGAAGGTGCCCGTCCTACCCCCTACCCCTCCCGAACAGTTTGATGGACTGCCATCATTGATATGGTGATATGATCTGTAGGAAGGAGGCTCCAAGCTAGCCACAAGATATTCATAATGCTAGAGGAATGCATTCACCAAGCACAACTTTGAACGAAGGGTTAGTATTAAAGCAACGGTCTCATCATCGTCACGGAGAATCAAAGAGGACCCCGAGATGAGGAAGGACTGATGCATACATTGATGTTTTTCTTCCTACACCTACTGTTCAATGTCAATCGCCATACCGTGATACGAGTCAGAAAGAACCCACAACTAGCTCCACCGTAGCGGAACATTGTCGACGGAGCACTCAAGGTTTCTTTTCATTAGTACCTCCATGGTGTTTGGGGATCTTGTCGTGACGTACCAGGCCAGCTCCATACACAATTATCATCCTTCTCCAAGATACAAGGCCTACTCTCTTTGCGGTAGGATGGTACTAAGATAGCTGGCGACTATTCCCTGCCAGAATATAAATGGACGGTTCTGTGATGGATCATCACTAAAGTAAAATGTGACCAGAGAAACGAAATAATCGACAGCTCAGTGCCCCCATGAGAGCTTTGCTAGTTCTGTACGCCAAGCATGGGTCAGAAGCTCCAGTTCTGCAGATGCATGAGTCGACCTGTTTTCTGGCCTTCTTATCGACAAAGACACTGGATGTTGATATGGATATTATAATAGGCCTGATATCGAACGTGATAGGACATATCAATAAACCATCAATCCTTCACATGCCTTGAGCTAGCCCGTTTCTTGGCGGCTCCCCACCAGCGTTCCACTGCGGCTCATCCACCAGTCGTGTTAGACCAAACATTTCCACAGTTTCTCAACAACATAGGATATCCTCCGTGGCGCAATTGGCTAGCGCGTCTGACTGTTAATCAGGAGGTTCGTGGTTCGAGCCCACGCGGGGGAGATCATTTTTTGGCCTTTCCAAAGGCTGTATGTGGTATACTCCTTTTCCCTCTTTGAAGGGAACTACTGGATGTTGGCATTCAGCGAGCAAATCATTTTTGGACGGGCAATGTTCCTCCTTGTTAACATTACAAATAGACAATAGGCACCGAATCGACACTATGTCTTAGAACACTGCCGCCTACAACACGGCACACACCAAAGCATTTTCCAGCATCTCACAACCGCCTTACCCATTACAGCCTACCCAGCTGCAATATGAGCAATGCCGACGGATGGGTCAATCGTCTTGCAGTTATCTCACTGGTGCGATTTAACCAATTGTCTTAGAATCATTCTACGATGTTGACTCACGCCGCTGTGGACAAATGGGGCGGGGGCTGAGCAGCCTGCGGTGCAACACCAATGCAGCCCCGGGCAGTGTTTCGCGGGGAAGGTGGCTTGAAGATGCCTGGAATTGCCGTGTCACAAAGTGAGAACTGGGCCTTGGCAGAGCATAGAGGCCCGGCCTGTTAGCTCAGGTATACCAAACTATATTTTACATATATGAGCACATGATCGTGGGAAGGATACAACTATAAGCTTCCTTTTTGTTTCATCATATTCCACTCGTACATATTCGAGGACGGCCCTTCCATTGGCATTTGACAGCCGGGAAGCAAATACAAATTTTTACATTTTAACACACCCAAAGAACAAGACAAACTATTTTCAACTGTTATGGCGAGCGCTTCCGAGACTGGAGCCCCCGCGGATCAACAGGTCCCCATTGGATCTCACAATACTGCCGTTTGTATTATTCCTCCACGTCACATGTGGAGCTCTTTCGATACTCTCCGATCACAGCACGACAAGACTCACGGAATATGGCCACCGCACATCAACATTGTGTACCCATTCGTCAACCCAGATGCCCTTCCTCGGGCAGCAGAAGCCATTTCGACCTCGAGATCGCAGTCGGCTGACGAGCCATTGTCCGTCCAATTAGACTCAGCTGGTGTCTTCGAGCAGAAATTCAACAACATTGTATTTGCCCACGACAGCAACAAGGACCATACAGCTCTGCTCGATAAACTTCAGAGGAGTATCCTTGCTTCCCTAGGACATAAGGCCAATAAATTCAACCACCACCTCACCCTTGGACACACCGATGATATCAACGGAGACAAGCACAAATTCCTTGTTAGCAAGGTTGAACTGCTTCCTCGCAAGGGCTGGGTGGCCGACAAGCTATACCTGCTCCAGAGGGAACAGATTCAGCAGATGGGTGGCACGGTGAGCTCAAGAATGAGAGTCTGGGGAACCATTGATGCCAAGACCGGCAAGGTGGAAAGGCATGCAAAGCCCTTGGATTTCGACGATATTGAACGGATTGGTTCGGAAACCAATACTTCTTCCTGCAAACCGTCATACCAATACTCGCCAAAGTCCTTCCGGTGGACTCCTTACAAGCAACTCTCAAACGACGCCCTCCCAAGCGCCAAGAACATGCCCAACAACATGGCTGTAGGAAGCTACAACGTCCTCGCCGAGTTCCAGCACCCGCCCTCCCAAGCCCGTTATCCCCTAATTCTAGACAACTTATTTGTCAAGCCGGCCCTCTCAGATGTCCTCGTCTTACAAGAGGTTTCAGACGACTTTCTCTCGTTTCTCCTCCAGGATGACCGGATCCGTGAATCTTTTCCCTACGCATCCCACGGCCCTCCAGAGCAAGAGGATGTAAACCCCCTGCCCAACCATGTCAACATCGTGGTGCTCTCGCGCTTTCCATTCTCCTGGAATTGGGTTCCCCTTAAGCGTCGTTACAAAGGTTCTCTGATCGCTACATTCCCTACCCTAGGAAAGCTCGTCGAAACCGGTGGAGGAGGAAAGGACTTCATCCCCCTCATCCTATCCACCGTACACCTAACCTGCGGACTTACCGACGCGGCGGTCGTCTCCAAGAAGGCCGAACTCAAGGAGCTGCTCTCCCACCTAGAGTCGGTCTACCCCGGGAATCCCTGGATTCTAGCAGGCGACTTCAACATGAGCACTTCTTCGTACAGCATCAGCAACCTGGTCAACAACAAGTCCATCGAGTCCAAAACCGCATCGGCTCTTGCCGGGCTGGATTCCATGCTAGCGGATGCTCGACTATCAGATACCTGGATGGTGGCACATCTCGAGCGCGCTCACGTCGCGGAGAGCGATGACGAAGAAAGCGAGAAGGAGAAGAGCGACGGGAACCATGTATACAGAGGGGAGCAAGGCGCGACGTACGACCCCCTCAAGAACCCTCTTGCTATGGATACAGTAGGACAAGGATTCAACTGTCGACCCCAGAGATACGACAGAATCCTAGTCCGCTCGGAAGGCTTGTTCAACGTCATCGGGTTCAGTCGATTCGGGTTCTTGACTAAGGAGGACGAGGCAAACGGAGGAACACAGTACGCAAGCGACCACTGGGGCGTCCGCTGCGGTCTCAACCTCACCCCCTCAGAATCCTCCCAAAGAATCGTCGAATCCGCACACATCGTTCCTGTATCCCTGCAAGCAGCTCCTCCATCCCTCTCAAGCGTGGAACGCCTCACCTCCGCCCTGTATTCCCGCGGCGTCTTTCCCTCGGAAGAAGACGTCGCAAAGCGCAGGTCGGCCCTGTCGCTCCTGAGACAAATTCTAATAGAAGACCAAACGGAAGCCGACCGCCGTATCTCCCTTCCCTCTGTTCTCTGCCCAGTTGGATCCTACGGTTTAGGCGTCTGGTCCCCTTCCTCTTCAGACATAGACTGCATGGTCATCGGGCACGTCTCATCAAAGACATTCTTCTCCGTATCTTCCCAAAGACTTAGGAAAGCATCCATGCCCCAAGGAGGCTCTCACGACGTCAAAATCCTGCGTCGAGTCCATGCCCGAACGGGGACGATGCTAGAACTCGAAGTACAGGGTGTGAAAATGGACCTACAATACTGCCCCGCTCCCTCTGTAGCAGATAACTGGCCATCATGCCTTCGTCTTCCCCCTAATGATCCGATGTTCGCTCTCCCGGCGCAGACTCTCGTGAAGTTGAAGGCAGCAAGAGATCTGTGGTTCCTGAAAGGATCTCTCCCAGATCTCACCGTTTTCCGACTGGCGTACCGGACCATCAAAGAGTGGGCGCGCAGAAGAGGAGTCTACGCCGCTCGCTTCGGCTATCTAGGAGGCATCCACATCTCCATCTTGCTCTCGAGAGTCCACAAGATGCTCGTCGCCACAAACCCAGGTGCTGGCCCCATCTCCGCTACCGATCTCGTAGTCAGTTTCTTCGCCCACTACGCGAGTTTCGACTGGAAGAAGCACGTAGCTTTCGACCCTCACTTCCACCGCGAACTTCGCTACCCCAGAAACGCTGCTAGGGAACCACTCGGTATTTTAGGTTGGCACCCCCCGCAGCTCAACACTTCCCATGCTGCGAGCGTGTCGTCCACGAGGACTCTGGCGAGGGAGTTCCAGCGCGGGAGCGAGCTTCTCTCCGGGGACGCAATGAGCTGGGACCGATTCTTGGGAGCCTCCGACGACACAGCAGCAGAGTTCCTCCGCCAGTACAAGAGTTACGTCAGAATCGACGTGCAGTACTGGGGACTATCTCTCTCTAAAGGTTCTTCCCTCGTCGGCTGGCTGGAGAGCAGATGCGTTTCCCTCCTCGTGGATCTGAATGTCAGATTGCCTGGTATTCATGCCAGAATCTGGCCGGGTAGATTCGTCAAGGGCGAGGGGGAAGACGTGCAAGCAGAGCAGGAGGATGGGAAAGAAGAAGAAGAAGAAGAAGAAGAAGAAGAAGAACAACGCGAATACCAAGGTCATTACCTCATCGGTCTTCTCCCTCTACCTTCCTCCTCCACTTCCTCGTCCGCCCCGTTGCCCATGACAACAAAAGAAGCAGAAGATAAAACCCACTCCACGCTCCTCCTCGTCCTCCGCCGGTTCGTGGAGCAAATCCAGGCAGACTCGCGGTACTACGACGAGAACTGGTCCTGGGTCGACGCCTCCGTGGTTCGGGGTTCAAAACTCGGGCCCCTCCACCTACGAATGGATGAGAGAGAATGGGGTACTTATCTCCCCCCGACCGCCGAATCCTTGGACTCCGACTCCGACGGCGAGGAAGACGATGAATTCGACGACGATGAAGGAGTAGGAGGAGGAGGAGGAGGAGGAGGAGGAGGAGGAGAAGGCGCGCTAGGGAAGGCCGTAGCTGGTGGTGGTGGTGGTGCAACAGCAACAACCTCCAAGACAGGAGCAGCAGGAAGCAGCTCCCTCTCTCATCGCCCGCCGAAACCCCAAGGGGCAGGCAAGTTCCGCACCTCGGCAGACGTGATAAACCGCCTCCGGTGGGACCCCGGCCTGGACAGCTCCGACTACCTCGTCGGCTACGAAGACCGCTTCCTCGGCATCATGGAACGGAGCCTCGACCTGTGGAAGGGGGAGCAGACCGACGAGGAGTTTATCCCGCAGCATCGGATCGTCTACTTCAAGCGCAAAGGAAAAGACGCTAACGGAGAGGCGGAAATTGTGTGGGACAGGAGGACTAGGAAGGATGTTATTTTCGGGAGTGGTTGAGGGAGTTGGACAGCAGTGGCGACGCGTGTGTGTGTGTGTGTGTTCCTATTTGTGGGGTTTTTGTGTCAAGGTTGCGCGATTTCGCGTTGACATGGTATTACAATTGATGATTGAAATTGAGGTTAGCAGGCTGTGTTGAATCCTGGATCAGACGTACAGTACCATGATCCATTCCGAGAAAACTAGGTACCGTTACCCACAGTAGAGAATGGCACCGGCACACGTACGTTCATGGATCTTCGTTTCCTAGTACGAAAATACCAGTCTGTGCAATTAGCGCGGTAGTACGTTGTTATTAGTCTTTCAGCAAGACGCACGTAAATAAGAGTGGGCGTCCTTGCCGCGGAGTCCTTGATGGGTTGGTTCTCTTTCACGTCACTATCATCAAGGTATATCAAGAATGTAAGGAAGAAGAGAGCAAAGCCAAAGGATAGCCTTGGCCTAGTGGATGGGGTACTAAATACAAAATGCTCAGTTAATTCCGCCGACAGAGAGAGACACCCAAACGCCACCATGCAAAATCAGGATGCGTAAGTTCCCGAGAGTCGATCCTCGTTTTTTGGCGTAGGTCATTCCTCCTCGGAGCTCTTTCTCCGCTTCTTTTTCTTGCTGCTCTTCTCCTCTCCATCCGCATCCTTCTTCCTCTTTTTCTTTTTCTTTTTTTCCTCGTCCACACCCAGCTCCTCGGGAGGAACAAAGTCCTTCGCCCTCTCCCTCTCCCTGGCCTCTCTGTGCTCCTGCTGCTTCTCCACACGCCCTATCCTTGCCTCCGAGAGTCTCTCCCCCTTGCTCTTGAAATACTCTCCCGTCTCCAGCTGCATGTCCACCTTGCTCTTCTCCGGCGCAGGCGGGAACGGTGTATACGTCTTCTTAGCCTTATCCGTAACCTTGTGAGGCACACGACGATGGTTCATGACCCTCTTCTTAAACTTTGGCAGATATGGTTCCCAGTTTTCGTTCGCCATCTCCGGGTCCTCCGCCAGCTTGCGCTTCACCATGAGCTCCTTGACGTGGTAGATGGGGTGGACATTGTGCATGCAGTCCTCCACCACCCTTCGAATATCCTTGAGCCCCTTGTAGGGTCCCATGACGGATACGGTGTTTCCGTGCACAAGGATGTACGTATCAGTGAGCAGCTGAAGGGCTTTGAGGGTGTTTCCATTGGGCCCTAGAATGCGCTGGCGGCGCTTCACGAACTGGTCCTTGTTGCCAACGAGGTTTCGGATCTTGATGATGTCGCATGCCTGTCCATCCTCGAGGATCTTGATTGCTTGCGGGGCGGGAACGCTGCGGGCAAGCAGCTTGATGAGGTCTCGGGCGTTGAGAATAGCGGCTGGGTCGAAGGTTTTTCGGGTCGTCTTGACCGTCATGCTACCCTCGACGAGATCTAGGGTGCATGCGATTCCATTGTTCTTTAGAGCCTGGGTCTGTTGAAATTGTAAGCGATATGATTTGAGCAAAGATAGCTAGGCAGCCCTTGTAGAAAGAGGATAAAAACCTACAATGATGGGCCAGGCCTCTCTCAAGTAGACTTCACGATACTTGGGAAACAGGGTCATGAAAGAGGACTCCTCGACAAAATGGCCACCGGGGTTATCTTCCTTCTTGAAGGGCTCCACCTTCCATTTGTCAATGTCCTCTGTATCCCACGGCTTATCCCTATTGTGTGTCGACGGCATGGCTGCTGATGCTCGCGTTTTGCGACAAAGTTGCTGTTGTTTCGTAGCTAGGAGGTGCGAGAAAAGCAACATGCAAATGGTGATGGGAGACGATAACTTTTGTGCAAAAAATGGCGGTGATGATAGGCAGAAATTCCGACGTCACCTGATTCACCACTGCACCTTACCTTTTTGTTCGGTGAAGAGCGGATTCGCTTCCTTTAGTGGCATCCCAAGCACTGAGCTGCACCCTACCTTGAATACAAACATGTCGAGTCTTAAGAGTCTCTGCCTGGATGATGTGCATGTTCTTCAATTTGATTCCATGAATTTGTACAATAGTTCGGCCCCGAAAGACCCTATTTATCTTTATTTTTGCTTTTTTTGCGAGGTGTCGAGTGCCTGATCTAAGTTCATGGTGGCAGATCCATGTGTTTTTGTATTTGGGGGATCCCTAACTGATCTTTACCAATACCAAGAATTAATACCTGTGATTCACAAGCTGCTGTTCTCTAGCAAGAGCTCAGCTCTCGAGGATGAAGCTGGATTCCGTGCACGGACCACAGTGCACTGGCACGGACCCTGGAAACACTGGCAAGAGCAGGTGGTGATAACAACTTCTGCAACTTTGAGATGTCGACGTTGTTCGTTCCTTTCCATTCACACCGTTCTGCCATCAAAAACATCCACAATTTGACGGCGTTTTGTTTCTTGTCAAGGTTTTCCCAGCTGGTATCAACACTTAGAAGCCAAATGTGTGTGCCCCTGAAAATATTGTAAAGTTAACGGGTACCACCCCTATCGCCTAATAACGTGACCGCTCCCTGGGCAAATTTTTTTTCTTGCAAAATATTTCCGAGTCATCAGTTTTAAGAAGAGAGCAACCACCCACCACCCAACTTTTTTCTTCTCTGTTCTATCGATTAAAATTTTCACTTCCTTCCCGCATATCGATTGCACCAGACGCAGCACCAGCGACACCACCCCAACCAAGCTGTCCTGTCCTCTTTTTTCTCGCCCATATTCTTCATATCGATTGTCTCCTCCATCTAACATATCGATTTCTAACCGTTCTCCATTCACCTGCACCACTGCGCCTGTCGCGTCAAGCCGCCGCATCTCGACGCGCATTCACCCAAGTCTCAACACGCTCCATGACGACGTCTGGGGAGCTGTCAACTTCGAGTTGGTTCACTATGGAAGAAATAGATATTAAACAGCAGCCTGCAGGTGAAGAGACCCAAGCTACAGCTGCCGAAGCACTTCAGTCTGAACCCCAGGCCGCGCAACAGGTTGAAGAGCAACAACCTCAACAATTCGAAGAGCAGCAACCCGAGGCGCAACCCGAGCAGCAAACAGAACAACCACTGCAGGAGTCGGTAGACGAAACACCGCCACAGGAGCAACAACAAGCACTTGTAGACGAAGAGCAGAGGACTGTCGCGGATGCTGCCTTAACCAACAGCACCAATTTCGAGAGCAATAACAGTAATACTCCATCGGTAGAACCTCAACCAGAGCAGACAACGGAACATATCAACCACTCTCCAAGCACTATAGCTCAGCCAAGCACAGAGGAGATGATGGACACATCTGCGGTCATGGTCTCTCTCGCGATGGCTGCTACCAGCACCCCGGCACCACCTCAACCAACGTCACAGGTAACTCGAGCAATGTCGCCTGCGCCCATGGTGGTCCCAACTGCCAACATGGCTCCAGAAAATCCAATGTATAGGTTTGTTTGGTACATTTTCATCCAGTCCTTCCCTTGAACGCAAGTTGCGTCAATCTGCTTCTCTATCGATTGATTATCGACATACTAATACTGGTCTCTTTTTGCAGCAACGCGACCACGACCACTCCCATGATTGCCACTGCGCCAGCAGCCACTGCTTCTCCACAAACCCCCGAGGTTGCGAACCTCCAGCATATGACGCCTCAAACTCATCATGTCCAGGTCCAACAGTCGCACACTCACCTACAGCAGCAGCAGCATGTTGTCGCCCACGCCGGCCAGTTTGCGGCCTCTACCATGCCTGGACCCCCCCAGCCTCTACAAGCAACACCGACTCCAAACTTTCCTGTCTCTCTCTCGGCCACTGCCGGCGCTGGACAAGGGGACAGTCCTGTAAGTATACACCAACTTCCTTGCCTTCTGCATGGTCACGTCTGGTTAGGGCCAAGTGGTCATTGGTAGTATCTTGCTCCTCCAAATCCCGCTCAGCACATCACACATAGCCAAAATCGTCTCGCATGTTTTGGTCATCAATTCTTCCCTTCGGCATGCTATTCACACGCCACAGATTTTTTTTCATCTCCTTCGTCCCCTGTCGTCATTCTCCCACGGTTGGGGGTGTGCATAGACGACACCCATGTCTCCGTTATCTTTGGTCCACCAGATGTTATCATGCATCCCCTTAAAATTTTTATGCTCTTATCAACTTGCTATCTATTCATGGAAGGCCCTCTTATGCTATCGATACCCGTCCATCGCCGCATCATTTTGTTCCTGAAGAGTTTCCCCAAACCCCAGTTGGCACCGGTCGCAAACCATGAGCACTACTGTGATTTCGATTCCGATTGCTAACCCAGGCTCCACACAGCCGGTATGTGCCAACTGCAACACACAACGAACGCCTCTATGGCGACGTGACGAACAGGGCTCAGTTCTCTGCAACGCCTGTGGGCTCTACCTCAAGTTGCACAATCGCGCGCGCCCACATTCACTTAAGACCGATGTCATAAAGAGCAGGAACAGGGTCAAGACTGCCCGGCCTGATATGGCCAAGAAGAAGGTACGAGTGCTGGTTTTTCTCTTGTTTTGCGACACACTTTCTAGAAGATTGGCGAAGCAGCTTGCTGATTTCATCCTTGACGGAAATAGGCCCAGCAACAGCAGCCTCAGACCCCTCAATCGGGCGTACACGATTCAAATGGCATGGATATGCTCCAGCAGCACGGCGCTTCTGCTGCTCTGCGACGAGCGTCCCAGCGACCGATGAATGGCCAGCCCGAAGATAACCACTCACCTGTGTCACGAACAGGAACGCCTAGCATGTATGGGGCACAGAATGTCTTCCAGAATATGGGCGATTCCCATTTCCAGCCGGACAATCTAGGTCATCTTATATCGGCCGACGCTGGAGGTGCTGGTGAGCCCATGAATGGAAACAACCAGGCATCCGACCCTCAAACCACCGAGCAACTGATGGCTTCAAACTCGAGCCTTAAGACCAGGGTCAGCGAGTTGGAGGTTATCAATGAGCTGTATCGTGGCCGTCTCAGCCAATTGGAGATGGACGAGGCAGCTGCCAGACAAGAACGAAACAGCTTTCAGCAACATGCAGACGAAGCTAGCAGACGTGCCGATGATAGTGCTAGGCGCGCCGACGAGTTGGAACGCAATCTGAATGAAAGCCACCATCGTGAAAACCTGCTCAAGCACCGCCTTGATGAAGTTGAGGCGCTTCTTCCCGAGTCTCAGCGCGAGAATCCACTTAAGCCCCGTATCGAGGAACAGAACACCCGCATCCAGGAGCTGGAGGCGATGGTTGCCGACTATCATCGTGAGAACCCACTTAAGTCTCGTATCGACGAACTGGAGGCTATTCTCGCCGACTTTGAGCGCGATAACCCGCTCAAACGCCATGCTGACGAGCTTGATCCAATGCTCGGTGAGCCTCAAGCTCAAGGCCAGGAGCCTCCCCGGAAGAAGGCACGCATCGAAGAGCAAGACATGGCATTTGAGGATAAGATCGACCCTGCTATGGCCTACACGATACCAGATGGCGAGACAGCTTCGGAACTAGTACCCGATGCCACAATGACGGACGCACCCACCAACAACATCGCCGCCACAATTGAGGCCGATAGCATCGCTGCCCCTACGACAGAGGGCATGCCGGCCTCGGAACCCCTCATGACCATCGGCGAAGCTGCCCTCGCCAACTCCATCGCATAGAATGTCGCTTTCGTCTAGGCTGACCGACAAATTTCCCCTTATTGTACCATATCTCTTTCAGCACCGGAGGCATTAGTAATGGGTTTGCTTAGACCAGCGCCGGCGTGGGAGTAATGATATTGCTGTGGGCGGGGTTCGCTTTAAAATATAGTCTCGGCAATTGGGAGTTTGAGGAGTATTCAGGGCTGCTTTTCCCAAGGGCACAGCGACTGGGCGAAAAACCAAAAGGTGTCGACGGGTTAGGTCCTTGTTTTTTTCTGGTCAAAATAGCACAGCAGCTTTTCCTGTCTTCCTTTTGTTTTGTTTTTGTCAGGGTTAATGTTCCACCCGTCTACTGGGGCAGTATTGGTATACTAGTAGTACACGGGTCTGATGAGCATGGATACTGAGGCAAGCCACTACCAAAAGTAACCAACCGGAAAACCTTGTCTTTATCAACTACCTCCCTGGTCGATCCCTGTCGTGATGCTGCCACTATTGCTGCCGGATAGGAGTAATCGAGACGGATTTCCTCGTGAGAAAAGAGATTCCACCCTGTGGCTTCGCTGTCTGTGCAAACGGCTCGATGGTGGGGCCTGGGTATAAACATCACGATTTCCCTATACATCTGTTTGCTTGCCTCTTTACGTCACAGTGTCCGTGGTGGATATTGGCTATGAGCTGGCTAGGTAGCAATTTTGATTGATTGCCCATGTTGTGGTGGTTGGGCTCCGCCATGACTGAGCCCTAACGAGCCCAGCTGAGGCTGTGGCTATTGACAAGTGGTTAGGTTCGAGTCCCTGAGGCAAACGAACGAGCGTTGGATGCCTCCCGTGTAGTTTCTAGCTCCTCGCAAATTCTAGCTAATCGCTGAGGCGGTTGGGGGGGGGGGGGTCAATGTTGAAGAAGTAAATAGCATCCGCGGTGAGCATTATACAGCTACAGCCGAGGAACTTCCCCAAGCTTAGATGCCCCCACCCGTCCCCCCATGTGCGTCATTGTTTGGCCACTCTTCTTTGGGTGCCAAGCTTTCCGCTTTTCCCACAAACAGCTGGCGCACATCGTCATCGTCAACGAGCTTTTTTTTGGCTTGCATGGATGCAGACAAGCTAGGGTGTGTTGCGATTTGATGCATTTCTGTGTCCTGATTCTGCCAACGCAACTGAACCAGTACTGTAGTCGCTGACGTTTTATAACCTTCACGATCGCCTCTTCCCCGATTCAATTCCTGCTGCACAATTTCCCCACTCCTCTATAGTGAATTGAGTTTTGTCCCTTCTTCACCTATTTGCGTCCACCGACGTACGCACAATCGAACGCCCCGCCATGTCCCGGCGGTCGCAACCACATTTCTTACGAAGGAAGTAGCCAACAAGCGCGAAAAAGGTTTCAACTTTTGGTCTATGCCAGAAAAGGACGGAGAGACGGAGAAGCAAGCGGCCTCGCCTTCAATCTCACGTACCACTGCCTTCATCGAGCGAACTACCTACGAATCCTAATCCCCTCCCCGCCGAAACATACAAAGACAACACCATCGGAACCCAGTCTCACTATCCTCCTCCCTCGTTCCGTCCCTCGCCTAGGACCCCAGCAGTCGTCACGATGCGCGTCTACCTCCTTCCCATATCAACCCGCCGCACCCTCCTGTACTGCCAGAAATTCGGCCCTCAGGCTTCGCCGTCCATCACTCCACCTGCCGCTGCTCAACCCCCCACGAAACCCTCCTCTTCCTCTTCTTCCTCTTCTTCGTCTTCTTCGTCTTCTAGCAACAACTCCCAAGATCCCTCACCCGCCAGCTCGCACACAACCTCCTCTCTCCTGGACCGCGCAACCGCAAAAGCGGCGCGCATTTGGGCATCATGGGAACGCAAGGACGGCGGGTGGCAGAAATTGACCGTAAACTACGGCAACAAGGCCCTGCGTCGAATCCCCTACGAAGAATGGGGGCTAAAATCCGTTCCTCCCTTATCTACTCGTCGTAGGAATGAAGAGTTGGATCATAAGACTGAGGTCGAGCTCGTGTTTCCGCCATCCATGATCCCTGCTGCAAGAGCAAAAGGGGTACTGGAGAGATTGGGGAAGGAGAGGGAAGGGCTTCACTGGTCTAGATTGAAGTGGTGTTTTGTTGGTATGCCTATCACAGCGCCGATTGGGATTTTGCCTGTGTGAGTACATACCCTTTCACCTCTTTCTTTTTATTATTTGACGTTGTCCCTGAGCGGAAATGGGAATCCGAGAGGACAGAAGTTCGTAAAAGATTTTTGGTACTTTATATTCAGGGAGTCTGGCTGCACGAGGACCGCTAGCTAGGCTAGAGGGCTCAAGGGATGTGTCCTTCGTCGAGTGTGCGTCGTTGAATATCTATACAATAAAAAACGCAACGCTAACACCCTTCTTCTCTCCGGAATCTAGAATCCCAAACCTCCCCTTCTTCTACCTCGTCTACCGCGCCTGGTCCCACTGGCGCGCCCTCAAAGGAGGCGAACACATCCAATTCTTAACCTCGAACCCCGGTCTCCTCACACTCGTACCATCCCTCCTTCTCGACTCCGTCTACACTCCTCCAAAGCCCGAAACGCCGACCATAGAAACCCCAATCTCAACCGTCCCGCCGCCAGACCCCGATCCGCTAGGCGTCAACGGCGACCCCGAGGATCCGGGAGCCGAAAAAATGCTTCTGACGCAGAAGAACGGGTTGAAGCTCGCTCAGGGTCTTGACATACCGGAGCTCGAGATTGAGTTGGAGCGCGCGGTTTGGCAGGTGGAGAATGCGATTCGCGAGAAGAAGCATTTCGTCGAGGGAAAGGCTGTTCCCGAGAATACGACGGTTGATGAGAAGGAGAGGGAGGGCGAGAAGAAAGATGAAGGTGAAAAGGGGGGAAACCCATAACAGAAAGAGAGATAAGAAGAATTATGGGGCGAGGAGAAGACATGATATGACAAGGGGGAAAAAGGTTGAAAGGGGATTGGTGAAGAAATAAGAGGAAAAAGTCATGACAGTCTATACGAAACAGTAATCCGGTGTCCACCCCGGTCTATTATTCGCCCTGCCGCGCCCCTCATCCGATAGATAGATGGATGATAGATATTTCCCTCTTTGCATTCCCAGAGGATCCATGGAGTTTTTGCTCGGCATGGTTGTTTGTTTCCTTCTAGATAGCGCCGTTATCCCCCACCCACCGCCAACCAGCATACCTTAGGTTTTCCCGGTTTATATATCCACACGACAGACCATACGCCCAGATCCCAGATACGCCGCTCTCCCAAAAACGCAGGTCATAACATGAAAAAGTATTATGTAGAAGGAAGCGCAAGTGAAGAGAAACGAATAACATGATAATAATTCATTCAAAGAAGAAAAGAAATTACGCCCAACTAGCCTTAAAAAACCCACGAAGTGGCTGGTTTGGTCGAAAGAAGCGAACGCTGAAAAAATAAGGAAGCAGAAAACACTTTGGACACCGATGTCCCCGGGCTTTTCATCCTCTTCTAAGTCTCTATCGCGCCGTTCCTGGCGGCGGTAAAAAAAAGCGTGATGATGTATGTAGTTTGTGCAGTGAAAGGAAAGACAGAGAATATAAGACGGCAGAAGGGTATGTTGGAAGAGCAGGGCCGCAGGTCAAGCCGGGCCTGCATAGCCCTAAAGTGGTCGCTGACGGATAGCGTGCATGAAGGGGATTACAAAGAGCAGAGACAGAGGGCGTAAAGGGTCGGGATGGGGCCGTGAAGATGTTCTCCTCCGGCGATGCCTCTGGGCTTATTGTTCGAATTTGTTTACGCGGTTGGCATAATGAGATCGGGTTGCATCGTCCCTGGGTAGAGGGGGGAGGGGTAGTCCTTGGAATAGAAAACACACACCGAGCCGGCTATTTCTTGCCTCCACTTTCCATGAAAGCCCCACCCCCCCCCCTCCCGCGGCCTGGCGGCTGGCGAGCAGAACTTGTCATATAAACTCAAAGTCCCCGCCCGCCATAACGCCAGGCAGCACGCTAGCCCACACGGGGTACGCACTGAGCACCAGCAGCAACGCAACAAAGATAAACATCTTCTTTGGAGTCATGAACTGGCTCCTCTCGGGCTCGGGAATCATGGCGCACTCCGTCGTTTGGTGGTGGTGGCGGTGGTCTGGCGGCATGAGGAGAGGTACACCATCCTCCGTCACGTCCTGGGACGTGGCCATCCCGTGCTGCTGGTGGTAGACTCCGGCTTCGAGATCAGGTTCCGGCGTATGTGTCAGTTGCTGCTGCTCTTGTTGCTGTGCCTGGATGGGTGGGTGGCGGTGCACCGACATGTCCTCGCCTTCCGAGATGAGAGCGTCCTTTTCGCTCATTTCTTCCGACTTCGAGCTCAAATGCTGCAGCGACGATTCCCCCCCCGGGGTTCGAACTGAGGGGTCGCTAGTCCCATACCCGCCTCGTCGGGGCGAGCGTCTTCCCGACGGGTTCGCAGCCGGCATGTCCGTGTCTCCTCCATCCAATCCGAGCCCCGGTCCAAAACCAATGCCCAAGCCCGGTCCGACGTCTCCGCCAGCGCTGGAATGCGTATCGGCAGTGGTCGGGCTGTCCTTCTCCAGATCGTCCAGCAGCGCAGTCGTGTTGGGATGATCCATGATATCATGATACACTCCTCCTCCGGATCCCGGGCTTCCCCCTGCTCTCCTCCCACTTGTGCTCTTGCCAGTGCGAACACAACCTCCAGAAGCCCCCCTCATTCCTCCTAGCAGCGACGGCAGTGACAGTCCCGATGAGTAGTATACCGGGAAATCCAACTGTTCCTGGCTTGTCATCAACACATTCATCCTCGTCTGGCTGCGCCATGCCATCTCTGCTTTTTGCCGTAGGAGCTTTTGTGTGGGGCTTTCGTTCCGGGACTTCTTGCTGCTGCTTCGCCTCGGTGGCTTCGGTCGCGATGAAGGAGCTGGGCATGTTGGGTGCGAGGATACTGGGGAAGGTGCCGAACATTTCCTGGGGTTGAGTGGGCTGGGTACTGGCGGGGCGAACTGGCTGTAGGATGGAGGAGGCACTATTCTGGAGGGTCGTTTTATTTCCGACATGTTCAGTGATGGAGAATCCATGGTGTCGGTGTGATTAGGTTTGTCGAGTCTATAATGACCGTAGCGTCCGCAGTCCTCGTGATAATAGTGGTAATGAAAATAATAATTATATCAAAGTCGTCCTTCTTTACAGCGAAGGAGGAATGAGCGACAACGAAGCGAAGTAAATATAACCCGAAGGCAAGTGGTTTGTTCGAGAAAGGGGGGTTATTACTCGTAAGCTAGAAGATGGTGTTCCCCAGTAAACACAACTTGAATGGGCCACGAAAGAGGGAATGTTAGGTCCGATTGTTGGCTTTCTTTTCCTTCCGATATCAGGCAGGAAATGCCGATGGGAAACCGTCGTGGCGTCGCGCCGGCTGGCTCTGCGTCCCCTTGCCCCCTTAGATTGGTGGTGGTGCTATCGAAAACAGGGCGCCCGCCGAGTCAAACTCCACCGGTTTGTGTGTGATGTGGTGGTAGTCTTGCGCCGCTTTCGGGACGAGAGTCGTGAGTGCCTGAGACGTGTGTATTCGACAAATAATGGGAGCGAGAACTGGCAGGGGGGGAAGTACCGAAAGGAAATTTTAAAATGAGGCCATGAGGTGAAGGTAAGGAGGACAAGCATCACTCTCGAGGAGTTAACAGGGGGATAACAAACTAAAAGGAAGGAAAGCCAACAGCTTCCGGAGACTTTGGGGGTTTGATGAGTCTCGTCGTCGTCGTTGTCCAATGCCATGACGGTGCTCGCCAAGAAGTACAGAAACACTCTCCGGAATGATACAAGCGAGACGAGATTTCCAACAGTAATGTTTAAAAAAAAATCTCCGTCATTTTTTCTCTTTTCTTTATTTTTATTTTTATTTTTCCGACCTCCAGGCGTAAAACGTCTCGAGCTATTCGTTGCAGCGTTTCCAGGGCCAGGAAAGTATGTGCAATCAGGCAGACTCGAAGCCACGTTGCTGCAGAAGACGGAGAAAACGCGCAAACACTTCACAGCCTCATCGTGGACATGGGGCGAAGCGCAGGCAGGCGCACGCATCCCGGAAAAGCGCCACCTGTGGTAATTATGAAGCCACAGGTTTACGTAAGCGAGTCATGGTCTTTTGCCGCTTAGTCACCGTCAGCGCATGCCCATCCTCTCGAAGAGCTGCGGCGATGGGCGCAGCACAAGATATGGCAAGATCAGCCGAGAAGCGGTTGGTGGATGCTAGGCTGTCGTTAGCGGGGATTTCTGCCAACTGCCTCCTGCATGTTGCGGTCGACACCTTGGTGGTGAGAAACGGAAACAACTCTATGTGGCGAAGGAAACGGCCGGCTCGATCAAGATACCCGTAAATGGCGGGTGGATCTTGACATGCGGCGCGCCGCCTTATTAGTAAATCCCTGTCTCTGTCTCGCTTATGTCGTCCGTCCGCTACCATACCCTCACAAACATTAATTTGCTGCGGGCATTCAGCCTCAAATCGTGACGGAAAGTTGTGGAAGTCTGGAAGAGCCAAGCCAACGGCCTTAGGGGACCAGGGGTGGAATTTCCGTTCCGGGGAAAGTATGGAAATTGGACGCAATTGCAATACATAGTAGTGCTGTGTAATCGCTTCGCCGCCCGTATTTAGACCCTGTGCTGCGTTAAGGCGCCCAAGGATGTGAGCTGGTCCGTCAGATCTTCAACGTCCTCCATTGGCAGTTGTCGACAGCCAGTTGGACTCCATGTGACCGAGGAAATTCCCCAAGGAGCTGCCGCGCAATAGCTGATCTGGTTTAACCCCACACACAACGCAGGAGCATCTAGGAGCCTACGACCAACAGGGCACTTCATTACTCGCAAGGTGTTCTTGTGTCTTCTTGGCTTATATCGAGGTGCTGCTGTGTGATATCGCTTCGTCAAACTCTAGTTTTGATGGAGGGGAAAAGGCGTTTTACCCAATTGGGCCCAGTCAGATATATTCCCAAGGTTTTTGGCATGCCGTGTTCGCTGCCGGGTTATACCTCATCGGCGCAACCATGCTCATGATCAACATACTGGGTGACTTTATAGGCCACTACCCACAACACTTCGACCTGGACGATGACCAGCGCAGTCTCATCCTACAAACTATGATGTTCTTTGCTTGGTTAGCTGGCGGATCGGCGGTGTTTGCGAAGCTCGAGGGGTGCCTAACGACCCCGACCATCCAGACCCTACATTTCGCCGACGTCAAAAGCTGCTGCTGCTTCGCGAAGAAGAGGACAGGTTTGACCTCATGAGGGAGATCCAGTCAAAGATAAGAAAGTTCAAGAATTACTGGGCATTGCCGATGGCCATAATGGCCTTCGTGATCCTGTGGACGGCTGGCGCAACAGTCTTCATAATCGCTGAGCACAGGCTGCAGCAGTACTCGTTCTTTGACGCTCTATGCTTCGCTTTCGCTGCTCTCCTTACTATTGGTGACGGAGATCTGCAACCAAGTTCCAACATCGGGAAGCCTTTCTTCGTCATCTGGTCAGTGGTCGCCGTTCCAACGATGACGGTCTTCATTCAAGAAATGAGCTCGACTGTCGTTGCTGGAGCCCCCAAAGGGACATTCAAACTTGCAGACTGGACCGTGCTTCCGAAGAAGGGAATCCTGAAGAGATTCCTGGACAGTCACCCCAACACCAAGGGCGGGCTTTTGAGGTGGGCTAAGTAAAAGAGGCTAGAGCCTAGCCTCGAGGTGCAAAATCCAGGCGGCCCTGCCACGGCTCCAGCGGCAGAGGGTGAGAGGGTAGCGGCAACAGACCCCACACAAGCTAAAAATGACACTTTCTTTGGCAGCTCGCTGATCGATCTACAATCGAGAATCTCTCACAACACGAACTTGCAAGGGAACTGGCAAACGCAATTAAGAGGGTGAGCAGAGATGTTCAATCCGGAGAGAATCCGCGTTACACTTATACGCAATGGGTACACTTCACGAAACCCATCCGATTTAGTCACCACGGAGAACATGGCTGTGGGCCCCGGGAGGAAGAGGATGAGCGCGGTTTAGTGTAATGGGACTGGTTAAGCGAGAACAGCCCTATGGCATATGACTGTGGCGAGCCAGGCTAGTTGCTCGAACGATTTTGCGAGACCTTGGGAGGTACACGAAAAAGCTTGCTAGGGTGAGTTCCGTGACAATCATATTCACTTTAGAATCTTCAATACGAACTGTGACTATGACAGACCATAGAACTACCCTTGGAAGGAGGGTCGAAACGACCAGAAACTATCAAGGAGGAGTCCAACAAGGAAGAAGACGAATATGTCTTCTCCCCAGGGTCTATATGGCTCCAGAACCACCTCTTCTGAGAATACCTTCCTGTGAATCTGGCGACAATTTCAATAAGAGGAAACACTGCGCAACGACCTCTGATGTTCTATAGGAGAAGGAGCTACCTGTAGCATGTAAAAAAGCTGATTGGAAGTGGTTAGTTACTCGCATAGAAAAAGCCAAGAAGAGATTGAGATTGAAGAGGCTAGAGGTATTTCGGGTCCATACTGCGTCGCAATTCACGACCTAAGAGACAAGTCACGTTTCGAAAACTATCAGACCTGGAAGGGTGAATAGGTATGGTTAATGGGCACATGAGGACGAGGTGCATCTGTTGTCATGACTATCTCTTCTTGAACAGTTTCGTGTTGAATCTGGATGGACATAGCCGTGAAAGGAGCCACACTGGAGATTAAGAGCAAAAGAGCGATACCAGGCCAGATTAGGACAGGGACAGCAAGGAGGTATACTCTTTCACCTGATAGAATCACATGGTGGGCCAGGCCCTCATGCTCCATCCCCAAGATACCCCTGTTTTGATGGAACGCCATGGATATGCCGGTTCTCCGTGATCGCCAAAGGCGAGATAAAGTTTCCCCGGACTGCGGACTTGTGGATCCTGGCACAGACCTGAAGAAACACGCCCGTGGACAACTCCGTATGTCGACTCGGGGTGTAAGACTCCGACTGTCGCGTTTCCGTGGCCCTGAATGGCTCGCAAGCGCTCCCAACAAGAAGGACTCTTCACAAATAGGGGAACAGGAATAGGAACCACTGCTGGGGATTCATGGCGTGTGCAGCAGGGTTTTTGGGTACACCAGGACACGCGATTCCTTATCACACCGACATACCCGTGGAGATAATTCCAGCTCACTATAAACCAATACATCACGCCGATCGCTAGCTGGGGGCCATTGCGAAGGAACACAAGACACCAAATTGAAGGGGCTTGCATATCTCATCACTATGTATCAAAGACTAGATTATATTTTGGCGACGGGCATTACGCATCTTTTCTGCCGAATAGACGAAGGAGTTGCTGCTTATAGCTTTTGTTGCTCTAGGTTCGTACATCCCAAGCTTGAACTTGAATTCAGCCTGTCGTCGATGTTGGGAAGTGGGAGAATTATTTTCCGGGGGGGGGGGGGGGGGGGGGGGGGGGGGGGGGGGGGGGGGGGGGGGGGGGGGGGGGGGGGGGGGGGGGGGGG